>MJUU01051847.1:24337-55261 GCA_002080025.1 Modiolus philippinarum | reverse complement strand
TTTTTACAATAACTGGTTACAGCGTCATTAATTATATCAAAACAAGCTTGCTAGTTTATTTTTGAAGGTGGGCGATATTTAGGCCCTTTTCTGAAGAATTGTCTAAATTCTTTATCTACTATGATGCCAAGAATCCCCGTTAATACATGTCCACAAGGGTTATAGCGATATGGCGACGTGGAACAGTCTCAGCTGCTAGGGTAGCTTTTCTAAAAATCAGCATCACAGGTAATAGAAGAGTAATTGAAAAAAATGTTTCTATATGACACTAGAGAAAACATCATTTTCATCATCTGCTCCAAAACTATTGAAGAAAATCAGTTTTCTTGTACTGGAATTAAGTAAATAAGATCATTTAAGATCATTGAATGTTTGCGGTCGACAATTTTTCCGATGGTTTGCCTTTTTGGCTTTTGACAATTTTGTAATTGCCCCGTTTTCAAAATACTCTTTTGTTTCGACAAAGAGCATGGCTTCCAGCGCAGAACATTGTTTAACAATTGCCCTACGGAAAATTCACATTTGTGATTATCCCTTTTAAAACCTCTAAAGTAAATTAAGCAAACTTGATAGGAATGTTGTATAGAAGGTGCTTTACATTAATTGCCAGAATGGAACATAGTTAAATAATGGACCCGTGGTAAATATGAAAAGAAATGGGTAAATGTCAAGGAGACAACATCCCATATCCAGGTTAAAACGACCCAAAACAAAGCATCTAGGGGTCACCGTATTGTCTTCAACACAGTGAGGAACCTCAAACCATAAAGGAAGTCCTAAATGACCCCAAAAAGGTCTAAAAAGTGAATAAATCAATGGTAAAAACAGTTTGATATTGACCTTAAAAAAACTGTTTAACATTGAATCCTGTGGTCATTTTCGTCATCTGCTGTTAAGCACTTTGTCAAGTGAGCAATAAAGAGTCTGTCTCTGGGACTGTGTTTTATTTATTTATTTATTATTATTTTTAACATGTTGTCTCCTTTTGTATTATCCAAATAACTAAATACCGAAGTCACTATAAATTTTATTTCTGCATATGCGCATTTAGAGAGCTTATGTCTCTTCAGTGAAGATAAAATCTAAACGTTTGGAGGACCATAAACTCAAATTGACAGAGAACAAAATACCAATATGATCTAAATGTAAAGCCAAAATCAGCTAAGGACAGAGCTTTGCACGAGGGAGATACTCCTTAGTTTTCAACAAAATTTACAAAAAAATTGATGTTGCAAGTTTCCAAATTGAATCGGCTTTCGGGTCAGCACCGAAGTACTGACTACTGGGCTTGTGAATACCCTCGGGGACTAGCAGTCGTGATTTTTTTTTCTTTTTTTTTTTTTGTTTTTTGTTTTTGTTTGATTGTTTTATAATGTTCGATTTTTTTCCTTATATGTTCGTTTTGCCGATGTATTGTATTTGTCTACATATTTCTTACCCCTTTTCGTTAAAGCGAAGATACTGCGTGACCCTACAATACAATAAAAGAATATTGGTTGATATTGAACTTGATTTTAAAATAATTTCATTGAAACATTTATCATGCGATAAAAGATCAAATTATGTTTTTGTAATTTGCTGGCTGAGAAACCATGCATTTTTCTCTATTTGTGTCATTTATTGTCAGAACTTATATACACAATTATTTTCTAGTTTAATCATGAGAAAGGTCTTTCAAATTGCTTTTTAATTTCAAGTGAACCTACACCTTTTTCATAATTAAATATATGGTAAGGAATGTTATTCTATATCACTTGATGATAATCCGACTTACAACAACCATTGCTTATGGACATGTGATCATTTGATTAAGGCACCCAATCTCTTGTTAGACAACATTTACGTTCGTTTTGGCACCATTGATTATCAACAGGTCATTGGAATCCCATTGATACTAATTGTGCACCTCTCATTGTAGATTTTTTTCTGTTACGAACTAGACAGAAAACGGGACTGTAAAAATTGTTGAAAATTGCTTAAAGTCGAGTTGAACATATGTAGTTCTAATAACTAAAAAAATATACGAGTGGAAAATTATAAGCTAACCAAGGTCTACCCCCTTGAACTAGAACATCCTTTGCTTAACTGAATACATCTGATTCATAATTTTATTGGACATCAATTGTTACTAGTATGATTCACGGTCACTTTGCATCTGAAAATTTTAGTTGGCCTCCGCCTCATGTGTGTATTCTTTCTTAGCGAGTTTGAAGGGAACATTGCAGAAATGTCAACTCTTGCTTTTTCACTTAATATTATACTTGCAGATAACAAGGACAACTGTTTTATATTTTTTTTAATTAATTCGTTTGACAATTCAAGAGAATTTCCAATTAGTCAGCGAATTATGCTGTTGTAACAAATAAATCAAAGCTTAAAAAAAATTCCGTCTCACACGAACAATTAAAAAGTCCCTTGTTCAAAAAATTTGAATTTCGTTCCAAATCTGATTCAAGATTCTTAGTATTGGGATGATCATTTCTTTTCGATGTTTACGATTTTTGAGGGGGTGGCACTGTTTTGGGAAATGGGAAATTTAACTACCATAAAAATAAAAAATGATTGGGAAATCAAAAGTGGTCGCTTTTTAAAGGTCTTTTATCACAAGCTCAACTTCTTAGTTGTTCCTATGGGTTCTTATAATTTGGATTGTAAAATCTTCTAGTTTCTCTTAAACTTTTCCTGACATCAGTTGGTAGATAGAGAGATTTAACTGAAGGAAATGAAATTATTCTCACAGAAAGAACTATGAAGAGATGCATAGAGAGTCACTTGACGAACAGCAATGATGACAATGAAGGACAATGAACATGAGTCTAATGTCCCCATGATAAATTTTTCCGAATCATCTGTTAGCAAGCAATGGTGGAAGTCTTCCTTCATATTAAAGACTCTATTTTGTTTGGTCACATTTTATTCACTATCATTGACTTGAGTGAGGGTGTCTCATCTTCACGTTATCCTCTTGTTTATCTTCAATTGATATTTTTTTCAGCCATTGGACAATGTAACAATGACCATTGATAAGGTTAATCGTGTATTCCCAACTTTCTGTCGAGCTTGTCTGTCTATATTTCACAAAATTTTTCAACTCAACTCCTCTGATACTACTCAGCAGAACTTAATGATGTAGCAAGCACCACGTGTAGTTGCGCATATTACGATTTATCATTGTACTGACATTAATTTGACCAATTTTGGGAGGAAAGAAGTATGGAAACTCCTTTAGAAAAAGTACTCTTGTACGTCATTCTGATCCGTTTTGAATATGGCTGCCAGTGCAAAGCATAGATTAACATTTGACCCGGTTGGAAAACATAAGCTCAACTTGCTATAGCCAGGGTGAGTTTTTGCCTTTTGCAATCACTTTTCGTCTTGTCGTCCGTCCAAACTTTTCATTCAAAGATCTATTTCTCTGAAAGTTTTGGGCCAATTGACAACAAACTTGGCCAAAATAGATGGTCCCCTGCAAAATGTTTTTAGGTCCTCGCTATATCCAAGATAGCCGCCAGCGGGGAAACATAATTCTAACATTGGACCCTATGCGAAAACACATTTCAAGATCTCCTTCTCTGAAATTGCTGAGCCAATGGGAACCAAACTTGGCCATAATAGTCCTTGGGTGGTCCCCTTGCAAAAAAGATGTTTTTAACGTTCGTACTATGGAACATACTAGTAGTTTTAACATTGGACCCTATGGGAAAACACATTCCAAGATCTCCTCTGCAACTGCTGAGCCAATTGGAACCACAATAGTCTTAAGGTCGTCCCATGTTAAATAGGTGTTTTGACATGTATGTCCGCGCTATATCCATGATAGATGCCAGCAGTAAAACATGGTTTAAAACTGGATTCTATATGAAAACACATTCAAAGATCTTCCCTGCAACTGCTTACCAAATTGGGAGCAAACTAGGCCACAATAGTCCTTTGAAGATCCCCTGCAGAAGAGGGAACCAAAGTTGGACCTGACTAGAACACGTTAAAGGGTTTTGTCCTTTGAGAACACGCTAAGTGTAACCATAGCTAAATTTAGACCCTTTAACAAAGACTGTCTGTGTTAGCCAGGGTCCAGTTGATCGATACAAGCTCTTGAGAGACTCTTGTTTTCATTAATCTGCTCTGAAAGTATAATATCAAATTTAAACAAACTTATGGAGGGTCCTTTACGAAGTATGCTTAATTATTTTGGATACAACAAAAATACATGTCCGCCAGTGTAATGAATAGCTTAAAACTAGACCCTTGCGGTAATCATATTTTGATAATCTTCTCTGAAGCCATTGAAGCAAATTCAACCAAACTTTACAGGGATAATTTATGGAAGGTCTTTTACAAAACAACTATGTGATCCACTGAAAAAAGACGACTGCAAGCGAGGAACATACTTTAACCTTACACCAATTAACTAAATACCGAAGTTATCTGCATATACGCATTTTGACAACTTATGTCTCTTCAGTGCAGATAAAATCTAAACGTTTGGAAGACCATCAACTCAAATGAGACAAACATTATTTTATCAGCTGCTATGAAACGTTTGGAGTAAATTTGACCAATATGTACTGGGATGATGTATGGATGGTTTCTTTACAGTGATTTTTCAATTGACAAAAAGACAAGGCTGACAGCATGGAAAATCAATTACAAGAATAATGCACGGCAGTCCCTTGATAACAAATATACCATAGTGGTCCAGAAAATTGTGATGTCGACCGTAAATCTTGTGCATTGATGACTGTAAGTTATTGGAAACATGTCCTTGTTTAAGTAGGAAAAATGAAAGGATATCGAGTGAATGTACATGTGACAAAAACGCATACGATACATAGAAAACTCCAGTTTATCAAAGACAGGGCTTTTATTCCTGTCTACATCTTGATGTCGCCCGAGGGTCTTCAACCAGAGGGGAACAATATTCACCCCCTCAAGCGAGATCAAGAAGGCCCCTAGCGTGCACTTAAGAGATATTCTTGACAAAAATTATATGAAAAATTATAAGCTTGCTCCCCACCCGCCATGGAGTGCCAACTTGGACGATGTTCAGTATTATCCAGCTGAAAGCACCAGTGTTACAAGAAGAGAATAAAAATGTTGAGCAACATCGGTCGTAGCTAAAATATGTCATTGAAGCAACACGTGTCGGGAGTGGTCAGTGAGGAAAAAAGTAACCTATTTGTGAAGAACCAGGCTCTATTAAGGAAGTTACTGTATGTGCCACATTCCGTTGAGTAGGGAATAAGTTTAGAGAAATAAGATTCACATGCTGGTGCTGTTTAATGTTGCTACAAAAAAAGAAGTTGACTACGTTGTATTGGAAAAGTGAAGTTGTGATACAGCCTATAGTTTTAAGTGTTCATTTTTGTCAATTTCCAGATGAAGGTCAAGGATCGATGTGGAATTGTTGTGGTGTCTTTAATTTTGAGCTCTTTTGGTTAGATACGTTCAGGGAAATCGCAAAAGCTAGGTTTGTTTAGTGAAAAAGTATGCTCTATACAACGGAGGCTAAAATAGAATAATTGGGCTTATTTTTTATCTTTAGTTTGAAAAACCCTTCAATGTGTTCAGCCTTTGTTCAGTGGAGAAACATATCAGCTGAAAGAGATGCATAGTTTATGCCCATTTGAATTTCTTTAGCCTGTTAAAACAAGTTCTCCAAACTCACAAATATATTGTGGATTACAAACAGGTCTTTCTCTGTATATTTTTTCTCAAATTCGTTGTCGTATTTCACAAAGTATGCTTGTTCTCTTCATATAACAATGTACTTAAATATCTGTTGTTCTTATGGGAGAATCATCTATGAATTAAATTTCAGTCGTTCATGAGATATGGTAGTATATAAGTGCAGAGTAGTCAAAAGTTTAAAAGCTGTTACAGTATGAAAATCATCTAGACATAAAGATGTCAAGTACATCTTTAGTTTTTCAACATTCACATTTCGTTAGTACCGCTTCTTGAAAAGTATCAAAATATATCTGAAGGTCCTCTTTTACAGCTGTCAAGATGGAGGTTAACAGCTTAGAAATAGGTTTTATGAACATTTTTAAAGATCTAGTGGTGTACCATTGTTTGTATAGGCGTTAGTTCTTTTTTTGTATCCAGTACTAAGAGTGGAGATTACTGTCTTCATCATTCAGCTGAAATCCCAAAGGAAAGCAAAACAAAGGAGTAGAGCCACGAAGGGCCAAAATCGGCCTAATATCAGATCTTGACAGTATTTGTATTTTTTATAGAGGACACTATTATTTGCACAAAAATTACTTCAATCTCCAAAATGAACATACTATGTTGCCATGGCAACGACTTTTTTATAGTTTGCATCTACACCTTGAATTCTCTTCTTTCCATTTAATTCAACTGCTATAAAACTACATACATCGAATATATTGCTACATACAATGCAATTCAATTGTTTCGAACATAAATGACAAATCTTTATGTTATTTGTTCTCTCGTTGCCATAGTAACTGCTATTTTATTACCCAAAAATGTATAGAATGCTTATAAAAGATGTTATTTCATAAATATTTTCTCGCAAAACATGCATGCTGATTGACTAAAAATGGGTAAAATGTTTACAAATGATTTAAAAGCAAGTGAAGTGGTAGAATTCTTGACGATTGTCATAATGTTGCCATAGCAACGGCCAATCTTGTAAAAAAAAACGTATTTTTTGCATTCAAAGTGCTACCAAGTTAAAGAGTTATCTCTTAAATCCAGCATGCCGAATTACCAAAGCGGATCAAAAAGTTTACTAACACTTTGGTCTAGTAAGTCAATTCCGATACAACTATTGTACCTTATCCATAGCAACGGGCAATGTTGTGTCAAACCCCTTTGTGTATTCCATATGTTCTTAAAGCGTATACAAAATCATGTGCAAAGGTAGAATAATAAAAGAATTGACAGAAATGTCAGAAAATTTCACAATTAAATTAAAGTCCATTTCAAACATAAATATATGTCAGACCAAGTATTGTTGCCATGAAAACGGAGAAAGTTGAGGAAAAGAAAATCTTCGGCTGCATTGTGTTTAATAATCTCCCAAACAATGCATGCCGACTGAAGACATTGTGATCAAAAACTTGGACAATACATTTAAGTGTAGTGAATGCAATTGCAATCATGAAAAAATTGTCTCAGCTCATAGGAAAGCAACCAAACTTTGTATTTCGCAATAAAAAAGTTCTTTACCAGAAGTACAAGGTGATGTCATAAAGGATGTAAAAGAAGCGGATGTGTCACTTTTCCACCTGCAAACACTTTCAGTATTTTGATTTCGGTCCTGGTACGAAAAACCAATTTTGATATGGAAACATGCAATATATATACATGTATATTTGTATACCTTTTTTGTAAATTATGTTTAAAACTAATGAGAAGCTTTCTGGTGCAAATCTCTATAATCCGCTAACTTTGGCTACCCATTGGTCAATAGTTCTCTGTAAACCAACAACGCTCAGAAATAATGATAATTATAAATGTCATATTAATATGCAGACTAAAAATTACCGAAAAATCCATCATGCCGTCTACTGTAAACTTTTAAACCTTTGGAATAACTTAAGCCATGAAAACTGAAGGTATTGTTTACTTTCGTTGCTAAAGCAAAACTTCAAATCAATTTTGATTTCAGCACAAAATAATTATAATGAGGATTACAGAAAACTAAATATACTTCACGCCAGATGGAGACATTAATGTAGTGCTCTGAAAACCAACATGGCAACCATTTATATTTCAAACTACCGCTACCAAGATTGCCCCTGTGGTGATCCTAATGAGAATGCTTTTCATTTCCTTCTTAGATGTCAACTGTTTTCAAATTTAAAGATGTGAACATTATGCCAAAATTATTAATGGCAATCTGAGTGATAAAATGAATTGAATATTTTAGTAGACATGCGTACTTTCATCAGACAAACAAATCTTTTCATGTGATGTATGCTAGCTTTTATATCCATCTATACTCTTTTTATACCTTCGCCTTAAAAGATGGGGTAAATAGAATCCCTTTGTCCGTCCGTCTGTCAGTCACACTTTCGTTTCCGGATACTTGGAAGGGAAGTTTTAATATTTTGAGATAATGTTTCTATTCATAAAATAAAGGTCAAGTTTGATTTTGACCGTGATCAGATTTTGCGTTCCAGAGTTATTGCCCATGATTTAGACAAAATCTAAATTTAATGGTTTCCAGATGATAACTTCACCTAGCTTTATGAGAAAATTCTTGCAATTACTAGGATTGCCTATGTGCGCTGGTATCTTTTGTGGTGAGCAGATCACCTTTTCTAGTTTTTATAAACGTATACTTATTTCAGATATTCTAATGTTAAAAGTTGCGTTTTGTATGTGTATATCTACCATGCTGTCATAAATTTCTGCGGTAAAGAAAGGTTTATTTCAATTGGTATGACTGATGCCAAATCCCATTGTATTTCAATGCAATAAACTATTATTAAACTAAACTTGGGATAAACACTAAAAATTTAGTTTTTGAAAATTTTTTGTAGGTAGTGTCAAAACTTATACATTGCATTAATATGTGCTACGGAAGTTACTCGCTTCATTTTGAATGACAGAACTGTCCAGCTGTAAACCCCAACATTAACAAAAAGACGTCAAAGTTACATGATAAGCCAAAGTAAATTAGTGTCAAAGAACAGAAAAATATTTGAGTATGGGATTTACCAATTTTCGCAGCACATTAAAAGTTGAACAATGAACTTCAAAATTGACTGTTGCTATATATATCTTCATTATCAGTCTCCATTATTATTGGGAAACGGTTACAATTGTCATCAACTATTATACATTTAGTTTTTCCTCTATATTTTGGCTACATTTGAATTTGTTCATGAAAACCATAATAATATCGAATTTTAAATTCTGCATGAAAATTGTGAAAATCTGGCTTTAATTCGTAAAGTTATGTATAAACGGTTTTAGTAGGAGCTGGTTTATAGTTAAAGGTATGTTTAAATCAGAATTCAGGTCTTCTAGATGTATTTTATAGTTTCTAATCCTGTAATAGTAATACAGTGCACCTATATTGGTTTGATTTGGGTATCTTAGTTTTATAATTGACATTGCTTAATCTGAACAAGGCCTTATCAATTGATTCTATGTCTGACACTAGTGAACGCATAGATTTATAATAAATTTGAATTCGATAAACAAATGATACATTATTATAAACATTTTGTCATGTTGCATCAATTTGAAATACGGCTTAAAATCCGCATGGCGGAGATTAAATTTATACCAAACCATGTCCCTTAAAATTGATGTGAATGAAAATAAAGTATAAAACCCGAAGAACTTGGACGATGATTAACAGAATGACAAGAAACTTGAGACAAAAATGAGAGACACATTATACTAGAAATTGGTAGTCGGAAAATGCTCGCGGTTTCGGCTCCTGCTGGAAATATACTGTCGCGTGACAAAACCAGTATCGTACCCACTATTTCTATGTTTCTTGATTTTTTAGGTGTCGACAGTTTATCCGTTAGAAACCAGTAATGACCAAGTATCTTCAGAATCGGTCTAGCGGATTTGTAGAAACATCAAGACGAGAATGCACAAGTTGAAAATGATGCACTTAAAAACATTAAAAAACATTATCGTGTGGTTTTTCTTCTTCTTTTTTTTTTTTTTTTTTTGAAGTGTGAAAATTGAAGGCATATTTAATACGGCATTTCATTTAATTCGAAATTAACAATTTTTGGCAGTATATCATTGTGGTGTTGTTTCAGTCTATCCAGCAGTGGTTAGTGCAAATGCCTAGAAAGATACAGATTTTTTTTCTAGACATTCCATATATTCCAATTCTACTCCGAGCCTGTAACTGACAATACTAACTGGAACTTATGCAAGTTGGCCATTCTTTCGCCCGTAATAGACCACATACATTTTTTTTTATTTTGTATTAGTAAATGTTAGATTCCATTTGCCTTCAAATATGTAATCTATATTGTATTTATTCAGTCTCGGTAATTTCTGCATACAAAACTCGGTTCTTTCCCATATCGCATAACCAAATTTAATTTGTTAAACACACAGTCACTCGAAATTATACTATGTACACAAGTGTATACATGTAGTGTAATATAGCTACACTAAAAATAAAGTATCTGTGATATATAATTACATAGAAAAGCGTGACAAAATGGTTCCTTATTACCATATACAATATTAGAAAAATGCACTAAGTTGGTAAACAGGAAAAATGAAAACAGGAGACAAGTGTAATTCATTACACTCCTACCTTAGAGCAGGAGTATACATAAAAACGCGGATAGATTTCTTTAAAAAGAGCATTTTACACATAAGTTTCATTCTTCGTTTTTTGAAGAAATATACACATCTTTTTAGATGCTATCAATCTGGGGTTTTCGGTTAAACGACTAATACAATGTTCAAAAATTTACTTTCTTGTGTGTTCCGCCGTTCATGGAAGTTGCAAAAAGTTAAATTTTCGAAGTGGCCGCAGCCTTCGACCAAAATATAATCATTGGAATTTACCTTTATTATTGTTTTTCCATTCATTGAAGATAAAAATATTTTGGTCGACGGGTGCGGCCAAACTGAAATTTGAGAAAATATGTTGGAAATATACCGATTTTTCTCAAAATCTCCATACTTGCGTAAACGGCAAACGTCATAACCCATTATGACGTCATCGAAACAACGGCAGTAGAATACCGAAGGAACAAGGGAAGCGATGACTACAAAACTCGAAGTCCAAAGACATGGCAGAAACGGTAACAGATAAAAACAAAGACAAAACAAGGACGTGAGACAGCTACAATGCACGGAAATAAAAAGATAACATTAAGAACTAAGGCACTCATAGTGTGAACTCCCATGAAAACCGGGAGTGACATCAGGTGCTCCGGAAGGGTAAGCATGTCCTGCTCCGCTAGCGGCACCCGTCACACTATCAGTGAGTCAATCCGGGGTTGAGTCAAATCCGTGAAGACGTGAAATCTAGCTGAAAATGTCCGTTTTCATTTGGGACACAGACACGTCATATCTGTCAATGATGTCATGGTGGCGGCAATAGAATTTCTGAAGGGATGAAAGTAACAAAGGCTGAACAAATCCCTGACTAAGCAGCTTTTGGGACAGTGTTTTTGTTCTAACTAAAAAGTCACTGTATAAACTGCATGCCCGACAGTAACGAATCAACTGTGAAATGTACACTCCATAGGCTGGAGAGGCAGGTATATTGCTGCTCAGAAAGGGAAAGTTCACAATTGGGAAGTTAAAATCATCACGTTTGTCATACAGCTTAGATTTCAANCTAAGTGTAACCATAGCTAAATTTAGACCCTTTAACAAAGACTGTCTGTGTTAGCCAGGGTCCAGTTGATCGATACAAGCTCTTGAGAGACTCTTGTTTTCATTAATCTGCTCTGAAAGTATAATATCAAATTTGAACAAACTGTACTGAAGTAATATATGGAGGGTCCTTTACGAAGTATGCTTAATTATTTTGGATACAGCAAAAACACATGTCCGCCAGTGTAATGAATAGCTTAAAACTAGACCCTTGCGGAAATCATATTTTGATAATCTCCTCTGAAGCCATTGAAGCAAATTCAACCAAACTTTACAGGGATAATTTATGGAAGGTCTTTTACAAAAAAACTATGTGATCCACTGAAAAAAGATGACTGCAAGCGAGGAACATACTTTAAACTTACACCAATTAACTAAATACCGAAGTTATGTGCATATACGCATTTCGACAACTTATGTCTCTTCAGTGCAGATAAAATCTAAACGTTTGGAAGACCATCAACTCAAATGAGACAAACATTATTTTATCAGCTGCTATGAAACGTTTGGAGTAAATTTGACCAATATGTACTGGAATGATGTATGGATGGTTTCTTTACAATGATTTTTCAAATAACAAAAAGACAAGGCTGACAGCATGGAAAATCAATTACAAGAATAATGCACGGCAGTCCCTTGATAACAAATATCCCATAGTGGTCCAGAAAATTGTTAAGTCGACCGTAAATCTTGTGCATTGATGACTGCAAGTTATTGGTAACATGTCCTTGTTTAAGTAGGAAAAATGAAAGGATATCGAGTGAATGTACATGTGACAAAAACGCATACGATACATAGAAAACTCCAGTTAATCAAAGACAGGGCTTTTATTCCCGTCTACATCTTGATGTCGCCCGAGGGTCTTCAACCAGAGGGGAACAATATTCACCCCCTCAAGCGAGATCAAGAAGGCCCCTAGCGTGCACTTAAGAGATATTCTTGACAAAAATTATATGAAAAATTATAAGCTTGCTCCCACCCGCCATGGAGTGCCAACTTGGACGATGTTCAGTATTATCCAGCTGAAAGCACCAGGGTTACAAGAAGAGAATAAAAATGTTGAGCAACATCGGTCGTAGCTAAAATATGTCATTGAAGCAACACGTGTCGGGAGTGGTCAATGAGAAAAAAAAGTAACCTATTTGTGAAGAACCAGGCTCTATTAAGGAAGTTACTGTATGTGCCACATTCCGTTGAGTAGGGAATAAGTTTAGAGAAATAAGATTCACATGCTGGTGCTGTTTAATGTTGCTACAAAAAAGGAGAAGTTGACTACGTTGTATTGGAAAAGTGAAGTTATCGCGTTTGTGATACAGCCTATAGTTTTAAGTGTACATTTTTGTCAATTTCCAGATGAAGGTCAAGGAATTAGATCGATGTGGAATTGTTGTGGTATCTTTAATTTTGAGCTCTTTTGGTTAGATAAGTTCAGGGAAATCGCCAAAGCTAGGTTTGTTTAGTGAAAAAGTATGCTCTATACAATGGAGGCTAAAATAGAATAATTGGGCTTATTTTTTATCTTTAGTTTGAAAAACCCCTTCAATTTATTCAGCCTTTGTTCAGTGGAGAAACATATCAGCTGAAAGAGATGCATAGTTTATGCCCATTTGAATTTCTTTAGCCTGTTAAAACAAGTTCTCCAAACTCACAAATATATTGTGGATTACAAACAGGTCTTTCTCTGTATATTTTTTCTAAAATTCGTTGTCGTATTTCACAAAGTATGCTTGTTCTCTTCATATAACAATGTACTTATATATCTGTTGTTCTATGGGAGAATCATCTATGAATTAAATTTCAGTCGTTCATGAGATATGGTAGTATATAAGTGCAGAGTAGTCAAAAGTTTAAAAGCTGTTACAGTATGAAAATCATCTAGACATAAAGATGTCAAGTACATCTTTAGTTTTTCAACATTCACATTTCGTTAGTACCGCTTCTTGAAAAGTATCAAAATATATCTGAAGGTCCTCTTTTACAGCTGTCAAGATGGAGGTTAACAGCTTAGAAATAGGTTTTATGAACATTTTTGCAGATCTAGTGGTGTACCATTGTTTGTATAGGCGTTAGTTAGTTTTTTTGTATCCAGTACTAAGAGTGGAGATTACTGTCTTCATCCTTCAGCCGAAATCCCAAAGGAAAGCAAAACAATTTTTTAACTGTAATACCTCCTCCCTAGAGAGCGTAGTACCTGTGTAAGATGGATTGCCCTGCCCTAAGAATGACCAATTCCAAGTTCTTTCGCTGTTATTAGTTTAACATATAAAAATTGTGATATTATAGGAACAATCGGATAGTCTTCATGAATAGAGGACAAATATCTCGCAACATCAGCATTTTTTGAAAATTGATGTTGATTTAGTTCTCATTGACCCTTGTAGCTGATTTATTCGTTTTGGGATCGTAGACCTCACAACCTTAATCCAGTCAAAAGGAGAATCAATGGCATAGTCCTCTGCAACACCCATAAGATGTATAAAATTTTGTTCCCAGTTGATTTAGTGTTGTGCACGGAATTTGGGTCCTTTGGTAAGGATATTTCCTATGATGGAAGATCTTTATCTTTATAGAACATGTGGGTAAATAAAATTTTTGATGTTATTGGTGTTTCAAAATGTAAAAATTTGGGAAATGGGAATTCCCCAAAAAATGTGGGAATTGGGAAAAAATGTCGAAAAAATCAGGGAATTGGGAGAGCAGACCCCCCGTGCCCCCCCTCATTTTTCAAGACCATTGTTTCTTTTTCATTATGAAACATTGTACGGTTGTAAGGAGTTTCCCATGGTAATTCTTTAAAATCACGGGAACACACTTCAAATGTGTATGCAAGTGCAAATTCTCCATCACAATCACTGGGACTGCCAAAAAGAAACCTTGGTATGTTCTCCGATCAACGGAGGAACTCAATACAACACGTCTAGTGCGAGAGTGTGGCCATATGACACAATCATGTCAACTTACACAATTTACAAACGTTTGAAACACATCAGTATATTTACACACGGATTTATGTCTGCATCTGGTATAATGCATGCACTATGATTGATTCTAAACCTAGACATATGTCTTATGTGTCTCTAAGTAAAGCGAGAAAAAATATATAACACTGTACTTGGCTTAAATAATCTTTCATAAAGGTTTCGCGGCACCTGGTGTCTCGCCTACTCACTCCACTGTCATTATAATTCTGCTTTTATTAAGATGTGGTTGCGAAGTAGAACTGGTCTTTGAGAGTATCAGGAAATTTACCAACATTGAAAAAAATGTATAAATCTAACCAGTGAAAATATTTGCCTCGACTAAAATTAATCCAAAAAGTGAGGTTAATAACAAGATTTCCCAAAAATTGCTTGTCTTTGAGAGTTTCAGGAAATTAATCAAAATTGGAATCAATAATTTTTGAAATCTAACCTTTCAAAATATTTTATTTGACTAAAATTCATCCAAAAAGCATGGTTTATAACAAAAATTCGCAGAAATTCTTTGTCTTTGAGAGTTTCAGGAAATTAACCAAAACTAGAATCAAAATTTTTGAAATCTTGCCATTGAATTTTTTGTTGTTGACATAAATGCACCCAATGCAAACAATAGAAAAAAATGAAAGGATATGGAGTGAATGTACATATGAAAAAACGCACACAAAACATAGAAAACTCCAGTTTATCGAGGACAGTGCTTTTATTCCTGTCTACATCTTGATGTCGCCTGAGGGTCTTGAACCAGAGGTGAAGAAAATTCACCCCCTAAAGCGAGATCAATAAGGCCCCTAACGTGCACTTAAGCGTTATTCTTGACAAAAATGTAGAGAAAGATCCATCGCAGCTAAAATATCTCATTGAAGCAACACATGTCGGGGTAGTCAATGAAAAAAAGGAAAACTGGGCAATTTCTGCCTACAAATATTTGTCTTTAAGAAGCCGGACGAAAGACAAAGAAAAGGCAAAAAACAACATCGATAGACAACACGGGGCACGTTGAAATAGATGTAGGCAAACCTTGCATTGTAACTTTGGTTGAAAGGACAAAAATAGTCGTGTGTACAGATTATAACATTTTAGTAAAAACAATAAAAATATTGAACAGCCAAATTGAAAAAAATAAATGAATTAGTAAACGTATGGAAAATTCTCACACGAACAAACAAGCCATAATTGTAATATTAAAAGAGCATAAACCTCAAGCATGTGGAGACTTTCTGCGTGGCACGAGAGACAAACTCTTGGCGAATAGAAAAAGAATGAAAGGATATGGAGTAGATGTATATGTGACAAAACGCACACGATACATAGAAAACTTCAGTTTATCAAGGACAGGGTTTTTATTCCTGTCTACATCTTGATGTCGCCTGAGGGTTTTCAACCAGAGGTGAACAATATTCACAGAATTCCAAATCATTTCTGGTCTTTGAGAGATTAAAGGAATTTACCAAAGTTGGAATCACATTTTTGCTTCTTAGTTGTCAGAATTATGTCTCGTATGAAAAAAAAGGCTAGAATATTTCATGCTTGGAAAAAATCAAAAACTGTTAGTCTTTGACATTTTCAGGAAATTTACCAAAGTTGGAACCGGAATGAAATTCTAAAAGATTATTGCGCATCAATAGACTATATGTAACAATTAGACATCAAAATTGAAATTAATTTATCCCAATTTTGTTTTATTAAAGGACTTAGAGTGAGAATTTAACCAAAATCATTCATGCGGAAAATAAAGGTCAAGGTGAAATAATTCTGCCATGGATGTTGGTTACTTTTAAAGATGTAACCACTTACAAATTAGCATGTGTCTATGTCATGTTGGTGTCGAGTTTTGGTGTGAACCGAAAAATTTTATCGAAGAAAACTAAGTTCAACTAACGGCTAAGCACGGAAAAAATTGGAATATTTTTTTATTAAAATAAACTTGAGATTGAATAATAAAGTTACACTGAATATTGTGTCAGAATTTAATTGATATTGAATATGAAATTCAAGTTTAAAAACAAATTAACATTTGGGTTAATCAAATGTTCACGACGACGCCAACGTCGACGACGACGACGGAATCTATGATCGCTATGTCTTGCCTTCGCGACTTTCGTCGCAGGCGAGACAAAAATCTGAAATACTATATAGTCAAAATTCTGTCTTCCTGGCCATTGCAGTTTATTTATTTTTCTATATATTGCGGTTATTTTTTGCCCCACGGCAATAAAGTTTTAATTTTGTATTCGCTTCTACAACTCTATCTGTAAAAATATAATATTTATATCGGAGTATTATGAATATTTAATGTATAAAAACAACATGTCAAATTTTTATTTTTGAGTGTAGTTTCACTTTAAACCAAAATTGAGGTCATCCGCTGTGTCTTTTACTGATTATCTTTATTTAAGAATTGAATGTAGAAAACAGAAGGGAAAAGGGGAATGTGTCAAAGAGACAACGACCCAAAGGGGAGTAATAATGCCCCTGCTTTTACGCAACAAATTAACTCAAAACCAATCAAATACTTGTGTACGCTGATTTCCATACAAAGCGATTGATGTAATTCTACCTTTTAAATATTTCTCTTGAAATATTTTGCTCTCAAATATCATACTGAATCTCGAGTGCTTACAAAATAATATGTTACGAGCAGTTTTGTGCCCATGTCTTGATTTTCGTGAAATGATTATTGAATGTTTCATCATTAATAGAATCATCAGCATATTCAATAATTATGAAATGACATAAAATAAATAAATCTGTGCTCTTAACAGAGCAGGACATGCTTACCCTTCCGGAGCACCTAGTGTCATTCTCAGTTTCACGAGAGTTCGCACTTTGAATGTTGTGTTATTTTATTCCTGTGCTTTGTAGATGTCAAATGTCATTGTTTCCTGTGTTCTCGTTTTTGCCATGTCTTTCGACTTCGATTTTTGTAAATACCATTCCTTCGGTATTTTACTGCCGTTGTCTTAACGAAACAAAATCTGAAGGCATAAATATTGATGTAGGTAAATTAAGATAGATAAATAACAAAATAAAAATCTAACTGATTTGATTGTTTTAGTATGTCTGTGGCAATGATGTTGGATATACTTACCACTTTCTTGTTGTACGATGTACGATGACAAATTTATTTTCAGTATTTGTGGTGTATGGTCATTTTCTGAAAAAAAGAGCAATGTTATTTTCGAATTTGTTTCGAATGTTTTAATCGACCTTAACCTATTTATATATCGACCAAGGAGTTAAAGGGTACAAAAGTTTTATTATAATTCGAAATTATTGAGCGAAAATTTTTTTTA
Source organism: Modiolus philippinarum (assembly GCA_002080025.1). Classification (NCBI taxonomy): domain Eukaryota; kingdom Metazoa; phylum Mollusca; class Bivalvia; order Mytilida; family Modiolidae; genus Modiolus; species Modiolus philippinarum. Next base: position 37,641 of record MJUU01051847.1, on the reverse strand, counting down.
AATAATTTTAAATAATGTCAACAAAACCAACTGTAATAACACTCATATTAATTGCACTAATAATAACGGAGCACAACATGAATGAGGAAGTGTTACTTAATGTTGATAGGAATGTACAATTTCTACAATAATGCATTATTGGAATCATTTCACTATTGGCAGTTAGTTTCAGTAAATTACAATTCAGAAATAAATAGCAATATCAATTGTTCTATGGTAATTGTCAAAATCAGTAGTAACATTTGTTTAACATTTCAACAAAATAATTAAAACCCTTTTGCATTGAAGTTTTCAATAATTAGCATTTTCGTTTCTCAGTTAGTTATTCAAAAAAGCATCAAATTTGCTCTGTTAACAGAGCAGGACATCCTTACCCTTCCGGACCACCTGATGTCGCCCTCGGCTTTTATGGGAGTTCACACTGTAAGTGCCTTTGTTCTGAATGCTGTAATTTCTGGTTCTGTGCTTTGTTTCTGTCTTAAGTCATTGTTTTTGTGTCTTACGTCATTGTTTTCTGTGTTCTCGTTTTTGTCCTGTCTTTGAACTTCGATTTTTGTGAATTTCACCCCTTTATTCCTTCGGTATTCTACTGCCGTTGTTTTATAGTAACAATACCATCCGAGGTATTATTAGTGTGAATATTGACATAATGACAAAAACAGTTAATTGCCACCATCTGCTAGTTAAACTGTAAGCAACTGCAACTCTGTTTAGAAAAAGAAGTCTATTTTTTTGCATTTAAAAGCTTTAATCTCATTGGTCAATGCTTTGTCATTTTGAGTAATCAAAATGAAGTTCTATTGAACTTGGAAACTACCTTTCTTTTGTTAGAAACAGTAAGTCTTCCAGATGTACTAGTGTTCATATTTAGTTTACCTAAGTTTTTCACACATAATAAATCAATCACCAATTTACATCTTAGTGTGTGTGTTATTTTTCTTTTCTGTGCCGTACCCATGTTGTGTCTCTGTTATTATTTGTTGTTGTTGTTGTTGTTTCTGATGTTGCCATTGTCCTTGGATTGTTCGGTTTGGATTGACGGTTCGGTTCTCACTTACTTTACAATTTTAACATATGACACCTTTTGGCAAATGAAATCATTTGTATACAATAAGCAACTCAGGTCTTTTTAGAGGTAGATGTGAGTTTTTTTTTTTTTTTCGTTTTTTTTTGTTTTGGTCTATTGAAACTCATATCAACAGACACAAAATACCCGTAGTTGTTTAATTACATAATAACCAGCTCAAGTAACAACTTGCGGGCTTTTCAACGTTGTTTTGTAAAGATAAAACAAATTAAGTAGGTTTAGGTAGCTGTCAGACATTGGTACGAATAGCTTTCGGGTATTTTGTAAATTTTAGTCTACTTGCAAAATGCTACTTATATTGTCAGAGAAAGACAGACGTCTTCTACTAGCCAAACGCTAATTTGATCCCTAAAGTGTTTGGTTTACCGAACATACATAATGATACAGCATTTCTGAATGGCCGAGAGTCTTGTGCCTTCCGAATCATTGACATAATCGGTCATCAAGCAATATAAAGATTGATGGAATATCAGGTGACAGTATTTAAACCAATGATACTATCTGAATAATATCAACAAATCGGCTTGCGAATACCGAGGCAAGAACAAGGAAAGGGGGGAATTCTAAAATCATAAATCCAAAATCACGGCAATTCACATCCAACTCATGAAATCATATGTAATAATATATACAATTATAGCTTTTTGATCAGGTCAATACATGCTTTCATATAACGTATACATAAATCGATCTAGGACGAAGTCTGAGGTTGATATATGATTTAGGAAGAAGAAACCTGTATTGACCGCTAGGTCAAGGTGACCGTTGATTCATTAAATGAATTATATATTGAATGAAGATTCTTCAAGTAATTAAGCAGTTCAATAAAAGTGAATTTTTGCAGTTATGGAAAACTACATATAGAGGATAAAGAAGGGGTTTATTTACCGATTTGCTAAAAGAACATAGTTTATTAATTATTATATTTAACTAGTGGAGTTTACATTTTAAACATTTACAACACTCGTAATTTCTATAGTTAACGAACATTATTACTTGATGATCATTTTCGAATGTCACATTTTCTACTTTTTATTTGTTAATCAAAGACGCATGTTAACTTTATTTTACAATATACCGGGTTTATCTTCAAGAAACAAAAAGAAGGAATTTAAAAAAAAAAGACATATCAACACTTCATTTTTTTTCTTTGATTAGATCTTACGCTATGTATAGTCACTTCAAAACGATATACATGTAATTCTTTTGAAATTTGGCATTGGCTCCTTATTCTGCAGATCAAAAATATTTTTTAATATTCAGCGACGATATTTTTATCAATAACTGAGTTGCTATTATTTTTTCCAATCATATCAAATAATATTGGTCTTTTATTTATCAATTTTGTTTCCTGTGTAACATTATCTCTGGAAAGACAGAAAAAAACAGTACAATATCGTAATTTGTTTAATTTTCCGAAAAGATTCAAGTTTGAGTTTTTCCGGATATGTAAAGACATCTTTACCCATTCATTACAATTACGCGACAATTTATGTGCATCAGTTTCTCTGTTTGTGATTTTCTTGTTCAATAAACAAATGATAGGATATAGAGTAAATGCACATGGAACAAAATCTTTGAAAATATATAACAAAACCAAACAATGGAACAACGATTTTATTGTAGTCTTTCAACTATTGATTTCAAAGCATTTCACTTTTTTATTTTGCAATATTCTTATGTGATTAGAACAAAGAAAAAGTCAACCAATATATTTTAGATTTGTTTCCATTAACCTATTACTGTGTATTCAAGTAATAAATGTTCTGAATGTGTGTTTGTAACTTTGCCTCAATGATCCTCCGCTGTCTACAAGTACAGGGTATCACATATGTTGCAAAAGCTATGAAATAACGAGAAAGTGAATCGAGAAATGTGCGCATAAATGTAAATGCAAATATGCTTTATGCAAGAAGAACTCTATTATTCATTAAATTGAACGGGGACAGCTTATTATTTTACAATGTGATTTAGACTCCAAAGAGACTATGACCCTTGCAGACGTGTGTTAACGGGGAATCTTTACATCATTGTAGGTAAAGAAGTTCGATGATTCTTTATAAAAGGACCCATATATCACCCTTCTTCAAAAATAAACTGGTAAGCATGTTTCAATGTCATTAAAGACGAAATAAACATTTTGTAAAAAAAAAAATAGTGAAACCGAGAAAGTGCAGACAAACATGTTCTAAATTTGTTTAAAGATAAAATTATTTCCATGATCAGTTTCTATGAAGATAATTATGTTGAGTCACCTCCTAAGCTGTCTGTTAATAGAATTAAGTTAAAATTGAAGGAACTTGGTGAAAGAAAATGTTTGAATATGATGACAAGGCTACCAAGAAGGTTACCATCCTCTTAAAGAAATATTACATCGATGTCCAACCAAACGAATTGGACAAGTCAAACATTTTCAAATTGAGACAAAAAACGTTGACCAAACAACTATATAAGGATACAGAAATGCTTAAGGTTCCACGTAAATATAATATTTTGTCACCATGAACTGGGTTCCTAAGTTCACAAAAATCCCTTCAAACATCGTTTTATTATGGCAACTAGTAACAGTTCTACTAATTTATCCATCCAGTTACCTAGTTCACTTACTTGTATAAAGGGGTTGGTTGTTAAATACTGCCAAAAAAACTTATCAAAACTCTGGTGTGGAGTGGGAGAAATTCTTTTAAAGTTTTGATAAACTACAATTAATTCATGGACCAGTCTCATCCATCGACAATCAAGATTTTTTCTACACTTTTTACAACCTTTCCACATATTTGGACAACTTATTAAATGGTTTTTTAAGTTTTCTAGTCTGCAGTTCATTTGTTCTAGCAAAAAGCAAGGATTCTTCTCTAATATTACCTACAATAATCATTGTTCCTGGACAAGTGATTATATGATAAATGCACTAAGTCTTTTGCTGGACAACATTTTTTTACGAAAGAGACTTCATGAAAAATATCAAAATGGAATCATACAAAACAGTGATAAGTTTGTTTCTATTTCAAATGATAACAGCAGGTATATTTAAGGTCTTTCACGACTCCAGTCGGAAAGACCTTCTTGTAATTCTTCCGATTATTTTTATTATTATTATTATTATTAAGGTCTTTCCCCACAGGGAAAGACCTTACTGTAATTCTTCCGATTATTATTATTAAGGTCTTTCACCACAGTGAAAGACCTTATTGTAATTCTTCGGATTATTATTTTTTTTTACTCTTTTTCTTCCGCCACACCGCTGTAAAAAAACTACGCGACATATCATTTCGACTCTTGGTGTGATGAATCGACATTACTGCGGGACCTCAAAACTCAGTCAAGCATATTGATCTATTTTTAGTAACAGAGTTATCTCCCCAGATACGTTTTACCTTGTTAGCAGATCTCCTCATAAACCGTAACCGATATCAAAATTCTGAATGGGGGAAAATGTTCGATTGATCTTCAGCATGATTAATCACGCAAAAAAAAAAATTTTGGGTCGCGACCCCGGTTACGCGTTTTTGACCCCTAAATATGCAAATTTCTCAAAGTTATCGGATTTCCACCAAAATTGGTTTCCAGGTAGCTCTCATGGTCCTGATTACAAATCTGGGGTCAAAAAAGTTTTTTCGGCCGCCATTTTCAAAATGGCCGCCATATGAAATTTTGTAATCGCGATATCTCAGAAACGATAAAAAATTTATGAAAATATTATATTGCAAAAATGCTCCCCTCATTGAGATCTACATTTGATTCAATAGAACAAAAACTCTGCGACGAACCGTTTTTGAGTTATAGCCCTTGACGCGTTCCTGTAAATCGATTTTTGCGAATAACTTTTAAACGCTTACAGATAATATAGTAAACATATATGTTTAAAGTGATCAGTGCGAAAAGACCTTCGATTTGAGTGCCAGGTTGAAGGTCATCGGTGACCTTTGACCTTGACCTTTGACCTTGTCAGCAAATGAACTCAGAAACCATAATAGGTAGCTGAAAAAATATATCAGCAAAAATGTTTAACATGTCTAGTGTTTTATTTGTTTCATTTAGACCGAAACTCTCCGATGACTCCCTAAAGAGTTATTGCCCTTGACGCGTTTCGAAAGGGTTTTTTTTACATATACAATGTAACTTTTAAACTGTTACAGATAGTATTGTCAAGTAACATATCAAATTAATCAGTAAGAAGAGACCTTCAATTTGAGCACAAGGTCAAAGGTCATCAAGGTCAGAGGTCAAGGTCATAGCCAATTTTTAGGTTTTTTTCTTAGCAACAACTGAGAAAAACACAATCAATGTTCAGAACTTTAGATTACATCCCATATTTTTTTCAAAATAGACAACAAATCAAACTCAAACATGAAATGGTGAAAACTGGTGAAAGACCTTGCAATTGTTCTTTGAACAATTGACCTTTTAATTAAGGTCTTTCACCACAGTGAAAGACCTTATTGTTATTCTTCGGATTATTATTTTTTTTATTCTTTTTCTTCCGTCGCACTGCTGTAAGAAAACTACGCGACATATCATTTCGACTCTTTGTGTGATGAATCGACATTAATGCGGGACCTCAAAACTCAGCCAAGCATATCGGTCTATTTTAAGTAACGGAGTTCTCTCCCCGGATACGATTTATCTTGTTAGCAGATCTCCTCATAAATCGTAACCGATATCAAAATTTTGAATGGGGAAAATGTTCGATTCATCCTCAGCATGATTAATCACGCAAAAATTTTTTTTTAGGTCGCGACTCCGGTTACGCGTTTTTGACCCCTAAATATGCAAATTTCTCAAAGTTATCGGATTTCCACCAAAATTTAGTTTCCAGGTAGCTCTCATGGTCCTGATTACAAATCTGGGGCCAAAAATTTTTTTTCGGCCGCCATTTTCAAAATGGTCGCCATTTGAAATTTTGTTATCGCAATATCTCGGAAACGATAAAAATTTCTGAAAACATTATATTGCAAAAATACTCCTCTCATTGAGATCTACATTTGATTCAAAAGAACAAAAACTCTGCGACAAACCGTTTTTGAGTTATAGCCCTTGACGGGTTTCGGTAAATCGGTTTTTTGCGAATAACTTTAAAACGCTTACAGATAATATAGTAAACATATATGTTTAAAGTGATCAGTACGAAAAGACCTTCAATTTGAGTACCAGGTTGAAGGTCATTGGTGACCTTTGACCTTGACCTTGACCTTGTTAGCGGATAAACTCAGAAACCAGAGTAGGTAGCTGAAAAAGTATATCAGCAAAAATGTTCAACATTTCAAGTGCTATATTTGTTTCATTTGGACGGAAAGTCTCCGATGAATCCCTAAAGAGTTATTGCCCTTGACGCGTTTCAGAAAAGGGTTTTTTACATATAACTTTTAAACCGTTACAGATAGTATTGCCAAGTAACATATCAAATTAATCAGTAAGAAGAGACCTTCAGTTTGAGCACAAGGTCAAAGGTCATCAAGGTCAGAGGGTCAAGGTCATAGCCAATTTTTTAGTTTTTTCCTAAGCAACCACTGAGAAAAACACAACCAATGTTCAGAACTTTTAATTACATCACATTTTTGACCAAAATTGACAACTAATCAAATTCAAACATGAAATGGTGAAAACTGGTGAAAGACCTTCTAATTGTTCTCTGAACAATTGACCTTTTAATTATTATTATTATTATTTCTTCTTCCGCCGCACTCTTGCCTAAAAACTACGCGACATATCTTTTCGATACTTAGTATGATAAGTCGACATTGCTTCGGGACCTCAAAACATATTGAGCTATTTTTAGTAACGGAGTTATCTCCCCAAACACAGTTTTCCTTGTTATCGGATATACTCAGAAACCGTAACCGATATCAAAATTTTGAATGGGGAGAAATGTTGCATTCATCCTCAGGATGATTTATCATGCAAAAAAAAATTTTTCGGTCGCGACCCCGGTTACGCGTTTTTGACCCCTAAATATGCAAATTTCTAAAAGTTATCGGATTTCCACCAAATTTGGTTTCTAGGTAGCTTTCATGGTCCTGATTACGAATCCGGGGTCAAAAATTTTTTTTCGTCCGCCATTTGAAATTTTGTTATCGCGATATCTCGGAAACGATAAAAAAATTATGAAAACATTATACTGCCAAAAGACTCCTCTCATTGAGATCTACATTTGATGCATTTGAAGGAAAACTCTGCGATGAACCGTTTTTGAGTTATAGCCCTTGATCCGTTTCGGTAAATTGTTTTTTTGCCAATAACTTTTAAACGCTTACATATAATATAGTAAACATATATATTTAAAATGATCAGTGTGAAGAGACCTTCAATTTGAGTACCAGTTGGAAGGTCATCGGTGACCTTTGACCGTGACCTTTGACATTTTTTTCAGATAAACTCGTAAACCGTAATAGATAGCTGATCAAATGTAATGAGAAAAATGTTCACCTTTACGAGATGCAACTTTGTGACATATAGTCCGAAAAGATTCGACGACTCTTTATATGAGTTATTGCCCTTTGAAAGATTTTGGGTTTCCGTAAATGCTAAATACTCCCAAATGATAAGTCGTAGGGACCTGAAACCTTCACCATTGTTCACAAGTCATATATGGCCATCTAAAAATGTCAAGGTCAAAGGTCACCGGTCAAGGTCACCGATGAACCTTAGCCTTCTTATCGCTTCAACTCGTAAACCGTAATAGATGGCTGAAAACATATAATGGGGAAATGTTCATTATCATGAGACGCATCTTTGTTACTTTTGGTCCGAAGATATTTGACGACTCTTTATATGAGTTATTGCCCTTTGAAATATTTTGAGTTTCCGATAATGCTAAATACTCCCAAATGATAAGTCATAGAGACCTGAAACCTTCACCATTGTTTAGAAGTCATATATGGCCATCTAAAAATGTCAAGGTCAAAGGTCACCAGTCAAGGTCACCGATGACCTTTACCCTTGTTATCGCTTTAACTCGTTAACTGTGAGAGATAGATGATCAAATGTATTTGAGAAAATGTGTGTCTCATTGAGGTCTACATTTGACACTGGGGTCCAAAATAATTGAACCATTCATTTTGGACCTATAGCCCAAAAACGATTTTTTGAGGTACTATTTTAGAGTTTTTTGCTTGTATCTCAAAAACTATTTAAGATACAAAGAAACAATTAGAAGATAAAATGTTCAGCTCAATATGGCCGACAAAATGGGGTCAAGGTCAAAGGTCATGGAACTTAGCAACAACGTTATTTGCCATAAATGTCCTTAGCAACCATAGGCAAAAAGTTTTGTTATGTTGTAAAGAGGAAATAAATGACATTGTCAACCGGAAGTGACTTTCATGTCCTTAGCAACAAGCTAATTTTTCGAAAAAGTCCTTAGCAACCATTGAGCAAAAGACTAATAAAGGTCAGAACTTTTGTTAATATCACATTTTCACCGAAATAAGACATCAAAATCAAACTCAACCATGTAATCATGGTGAAAACTGGTGGAAGACCTTACAATTGTTCTCTGAACAATTGACTTTTTAATTTTTATTCTTTTTCTTCCGCCGCAACCTATGTGCTAAAACTAAGCGACATATCATTTCGAAACTTTACGTGGTTGTTGGGTCTTACGGGTCTGATTAACGCATTCACACAGATCTTTTTTAAGTAACGGAGTTACCTGCCCGCGAACAAAAAACCTTGTTATCGCTTAAACTCGAAAACCGTAAAAGATAGCTGATGAAGTGTAATGGGGAAAATGTTCGTTAGGTCATGACGGAACTTCATTACATTTGGTCCGAAACCGTGCGGTATACTTTTGGGGGGTTATTGCCCTTTGAAGATTTTCAATTTCCGTCATCGCTCAAAACTTCTAAACGGTTAGTCGTAGAGACATGGGACTTTCACCATTATTCTTAGTTGATATAAGTTACATCTAAAAATGTCAAGGTCAAAGGCCATCGGTAACTTTGACCTTTGACCTTACCCCTTGTTATCGCTTAAACTCAAAAACCGTAATAGATGGCTGAAAACATATAATGGGAAAAATGTTCATTATCATGAGACGCAACTTTGTTACATTTGGTCCGAAGAGATTCGATGACTCTTTATATGAGTTATTGCCCGTTGAAAGATTTTAAGTTTCCGATAATGCTAAATACTCGCAAACGATAAGTCGTAGAAACCTGAAACCTTCACCATTGTTCATAAGTCATATATGGCCATCTAAAAATGTCAAGGTCAAAGGTCACTGGTCAAGGTCACCGATGACCTTAAGCCTTGTTATCACTTCAACTCGTAAATCGTAATAGATGACTGAAAACATATAATGGGAAAAATCTTCATTATCATGAGATGCAACTTTGTTACATTGGTCCGAAGAGATTCGACGACTCTTTATATGAGTTATTGCCCTTTGAAAGATTTTGAGTTTGCGTTAATGCTAAATACTCAAGAACGATAAGTCGTAGAAACTTGAAACCTTCACCATTGATCATAAGTCATATATGGCCATCTAAAAATGTCAACGTCAAGGTCACCGTTCAAGGTCACCGATGACCTTAAGCCTTGTTATCGCTTCAACTCGTAAACTGTAATAGATGGCTGAAAACATATAATGGCAAAAATGTTCATTATCATGAGACGCAACTTTGTTACATTGGTCCAAAGAGATTCGACGACTCTTTATATGAGTTATTGCCCTTTGAAAGATATTGTGTTTCCGTTAATGCTAAATACCCGCAAACGATAAGTCGTAGAAACCTGAAACCTTCACCATTGTTCATAAGTCATATATAGCCATCTAAAAACGTCAAGGTCAAAGGCCATCGGTCAAGGTCACCAATGACCTCAAGCCTTGTTATCGCTTCAACTCGTAAACCGTAATAGATGGCTGAAAACATATAATGGGAAAAATGTTCATTATCATGAGACGCAACTTTGTTACATTTGGTCCAAAGAGATTTGACGACTCTTTATATGAGTTATTGCCCTTTGAAAGATTTAGAGTTTCCATTAATGCTAAATACTCGCAAACGATAAGTCGTAGAAACCTGAAACCTTCACCATTGTTCATAAGTCATATATGGCCATCTAAAAATGTCAAAGTCAAAGGTCACCGGTCAAGGTCACTGATGACCTTAGACCTTGTTATCGCTTAAACTCGAAAACTGTAAGAGATAGGTGATCAAATGTATTGGAGAAAATGTTTGTTTTATTGAGGTCTACTTTTGATACTGAGGTCCAATATAATAGGCCCATTCATTTTGGACCTATGGCCCAAAAACTATTTTTTGGAGGTCCGATTTTAGGGTTATTTGCTTATATCTCAAAAACTATTAATGATACAAAGAAACTATAAGAATATAAAATGTTCAGTTCAATATGGTATACAAAATGGGGACAAGGTCAAAGGTCAAGTTCCTTAGCAACAACGTTATTTCCCATAAATGTCCTAAGCAACCACAGGCAAAAAGTTTTGTAATGTTGTAAAGAGGAAATAAATGACATTGCCAGCCGGAAGTGACTTTCATGTCCTAAGCAACAAGCTAATTTTTTGAAAAAGTCCTTAGCAACTGTTGATCAAAAGACTAATAAAGGTCAGAAATTTTGTGAAAATCTCATTTTTCACCGATATAGACATCGAAATCAAACTCAACCATGTAATCATGGTGAAAACTGGTGAAAGACCTTGCAATTGTTCTCTGAACAATTGACCTTTTATTTACAATATCATTACTTTTGACACTAATGAGACTATTCTTCCATTTGAATCACTGTATATTGGATGCACAGCATCTTCTCGTGTATTTAATGGAATGAATAACCAAGAAGGATGACTGACACTCCAGCAATTATGGTTAAATGCACATTCAACCACAAAATCTCATACAAGAACAGAAACTGCCGAGAAATCGAGTGATCTCCTGTTTGGACATATCAAGAGGGTCTACGAGACAATTAATGGAATCAAAAAAGAATAATCCTCACTAGCCAATCAGGATAGTCACTGTTCTGTTAAAGAATGAAAATGGTAATAGTATATTATTACTTCCAAATAATTGACATAAATTTACAACATATATTTAATTTACTCTATTATAAAAATCCTATGTATATTTTTTTTTTAAATCTTTGGGGTATTTACTTTTGTCATGGTGTTCAACCTTTCTTTACTAACGCTAGTTACTAACACACTTTTGTTAACTAACAATCTATATTGTTAACGTATTGTCTAATAACTGTAATATGAGGCAAGTTTTTACAAGTGTTCACACAAAGAAAACAAAAACATTTAGCCCAGTCCTTTAATTATATAGACGATATACTTTCTCTTAATAATCTAAAATTTAGGAATATTTAGATTAGATCTATCCCCATGAGCTTGAAATTACAGAAACAACTAATACACCTAATTCGTCTTCGAATCTGGATCTTTTGTTGCTTATTGACGAAGATTGACGTTTGAAATCTAAGCTAACATGACAAGCGTGATGATTTTTACCTCTCAAATGTGAACTTTCCCTTTCTTAGCAGCGATATACTAACTTCTCCAGCCTATTTAGTGTACATTTCACAGTTGATTCATTTCTGTCGAACTTGTAGTGTGTACAGTGATTTCTAAATAGAGCAAAACAGTCCCTTTTGAAAGCTGCTTAGTCAGGGATAATTCACCCTATGAAAATTTCATCCCTCAAAAAATTCTGTGACAATAACATCATTGGCCGATATATCTAGTCGGTGTCCCAAATGAAAATGGACACTCTCGGCTAGATTCACATCTTCCCGGATTTGTCTGTACCGATTTTGACCTTTTCCTAGGTTGACTCACTCACAAACTGTTAGTGCATTGGTTCTGAATGTTGTGCTTTTTTTTTCTTTATGTTCTATGTAGCTGTTTAATGTCATTGTTTTCCGTGTTCTCTTTTTGGTCTTCGATTTTGTAAAAACCATTCCTTTGTTCCATCGGTATTCTACTGCTGTTGTTCTATATCACTAGAATGTTCATTAAAATACTGGGCTCTGCAATCCACAGAAATAAGGAAAATATCCATTTGCCTACTTTATTTATTAATTTAATTTAACTTAATCCCTAAAGATAGAAGTCAATTTTGCAAAAATTGTTCACCACGTTAGGGTGCCATGATTTCCCATCTTGAAATCTTGGACGAAATCTAAATACCCTTAAAGGAGTAATTTTTCAAAAACGATTTGAGATAGAGGTCAAGTTTGAATAGCAAAAGTGTTATCTTATCAAGAACTAAAATTTCTTCTTATGACAGGTTCGCTTCTCTTCCAAGATGGCCGTCGCTTGGGAACATAGTTTAAATAATGACCCTATGGGATAATATTGTAAATTTCTATTCTTGAAAATCATTTCATCCATCATGTTGATATTAACTAGGCATGGTGAAATGATTGCCATCAAACAACTGTATGTTTTTATTACCGGTCATAAAACCAAAATAGCTGTCGCAGCAGATTTAGTTTATCATTTGACCCTAACTGAAATGCCATAGATTGCTCCTTATTAAAAACTGTTTCATATATCTAGTTGATTTTAACTAGGCTTGGTAACATGATGGTTATCTGATATGAATTTATATAGATTTGTATCGTTCACATATTCAAAATGGTTACCACTGGGGAACGTAGTTCGACATAAGACCCTATGGGAAAAGGTTGTTAATTGTTAATTCTTGAAAACCATTTCATACATCAAGTGAATATTAATTAGGCATGGCAACATGATGTTCATAAAACAAATATATGACCTTAGCACCGATTATAAATCGAAGATTGCCGCCTCTGCAAATTATAGTTTAAAATAAGATCCTATTGAAATGTTGTAAATTGCTAATATTTGATACCGTTGGATAATTTCAAATTGAAATATATAGGCATTTAACATGACAGTAATCTGCTAGGTAAATGATTTTAATACCAATTGACTGTCTACTCAGACTAATCATTTAACTCTGTGGGAAAAACTTTTTGTTAGAGATGGTCTAAAAAGCTACTGCGAAAAAGCCTATTCCACGAGCGGCGTGAATCAGATGTGGACTTTTAAAAATTCCAAAGATATCCTTGAACAGCTCTCCTCAAACAGTCTCGAATACTGCAATAGCATTCAAACTTTTGATTTTTCTACCCTTTATACAACTCTTCCCCATAATAAACTTAAAACAGTAATTTCCGATCTGATACATCAATGTTTCTGTACCAAAAACGGAGAACGCAGGTATTC
>MJUU01051847.1:0-23667 GCA_002080025.1 Modiolus philippinarum | reverse complement strand
TCTTGCTTTTGCCTTGTCTCTGGACTTTGATTTGTGTAATCTTGTGCTTTGTTCCTTCGGTATTCTACTGCCGTTGTTTTGATCAATAGCCATCAAGTGAGCGATACAGGCTCATATGTGAGCCACTCATTTGTTTAGCTCATAGCATTCAACATTATAAACACTAGGGAGACAATAATACTAGTATCAGAGACTTATATGTAACTTATAACGATTCCATTTTCCTTGAAAACTCATAAAAAACAAACAGATAGATTGTGGCACATGACTGTGATTTTCAACCATTGTAGGTATTTCCTGTTAGCATCTCCATATTAATATTAACAGTATTTGCATGAATCCTGAAAAAACATAGATCACACCATCATATGACACGCAGTTATTATTAGTTATTTTTATGCCCCATATCTTCAGATCGGGGGCATATGGTTTTGCTCTGTCTGTATGTCTGTCTTCCCGCAAATTTATCTTGGCTTATAACTTTTGATCCGGGTGTGATATGTGATGAGCCTTTTATATTTGGGATGTGCATTGATAATGAAAAGCTGAACGTCATTATGCAAATTTTACTTAGGTCAGGTCAAAGGTCAAAGTCACAGAGGTCAAAAGGTCAAATCTAGATTTTGCTATAGATCGCTATTACAATTGCTAGGGGCTTGATTTTCTACTTGCGAATAGATCTAATGGAGCTTGGTACATATCCACAAAAAAATTGTGGGTCAGGTCAAAGGTCAAGGTCACTGAGTACAAATGTGAAAACTTTATCAAAAACTTTAACATTGCCTTTTTCTTTTCAACCAGACGTAAAAGGGCCGTCATATTTGGCCTGTATATTCACAATATAAAGGTGAACACCATTATGCAAGTTTCATTAAGGTCAGGTCAAAATTCAAGATCACAGAGGTCAAAAGGTCAAAATCTAGATTTTAGATCTTATGGAGATAAGTACAAATCCACCAAAATATTTTGGATCAATCAAAGGTCAAGATCACTGAGTGAAAATGTGAAAACTTTAGCAAAAACTTTAACATTGCATACACATTTTCAACCAGACGTGATAGGACTTTCATATTTGGCTTGTATATTGATCATATAAAGCTGAACACCACTATGCAAATTTCATTAAGGTCAGGTAAAGGTCAAGGTCACAGGGGTCAAAAGGTCAAAACCTAGATTTTGTCTTTAGCTTGTAAAGTACAACTGCAAGAGGCTTGATTTTCTATATGTGGAGTGATCTAATGAACAAATGTCTAATAAACCGTAATTTCAATTGCAATTTTTAGCATTAGTTTTGTACTGTAGTTATTGTTGCTACCAGGGGCATATTTTTTCGTAAACATGGCTTGTTTTAATTTATTGTTTACAGATTCTTTTCCAGGCAACAACTACTGCTTTTTCAGTTGCCGTTTTTCAAAGGGAATGCTTAGTAACGATGCGTAAATTTGTGTTTTTTCCTATTTCACCAAAAGTGTTGGTTGTATTGAAACAGCTGTCTAACGGTAAATACTTAGTGGATTTTGACAAATGAGATCATTTTTGTAATGGGTTTTATGTATTCTGAATTATCAGAACAATAAAGAATAATTTCACTCAAAAAAGAGCTTTTTGGGAAAGTTAGCAAAAAAGTACTATAGGCAGTATTAAAAGACATTTTTCTTGGAGATAATATGTAATATGATGAACAATGAAAGGTTATGGCTTTATTTATGTTTTTATTCATTTTTGAATTTTAGTGACAGTTTCGGAAATTTGATCAGATAATTATATTGAAGTTATTTTGAAAAATTGTAATATTTCAGTTTTTTGTGATATTTCCTGTTGTATGGTTGACTAATAGAATATCTATATTTCCTTCATTTTCGGTTAGATTTTGAAACATTTTGACAGAAGTTTCAGGAAAACACCAGAATTGATTTGCACTGGTAATGCAATGATTTTTAACATTCATTTAACATTAACTAAATTCACAGTAACTTCGGTATTTTGTTATTTTAACATTTAATGTATCATCATGAACCCAGATCATTAATTGACCTTTTGACTTTATTAAAACAAAAGTAGTGAATGATTCAGGAAACCAATCCACAGCCTCCAAAAGGTGTACTGTTTACTGGTGACTTGATGAATGAACATTGTAAGGGCTGTTTTGAAAGAAGGAATTACAGCAAAATAGATAGATGTATGAATTAAATCAAATGAAATAGAAATGTGTATGATAATTCAAAGAGAAGAGGAGCAATCAGGAATATTTTAGGGTCCATATTTTAGAGGGTTGCTAAATACTGGTGAATTTATTTTGACATGCTACCCCGAAAAATGACAGCAACTCCACTTGATTCCGCGGGTTTTGACATGTACGAATTAAATATGGAACTGGTTGAATCACTCGATATTTTTCTATTAGAGCCTATCGGAAAAAAATTGTTGTTTTATGCTCATATGTACTTAGTATTCTCTGACCGGTCACTATCGCGAAATGGGGCTCTTCACGGGTATTACACAAACTGAAGAATTAATTTTCATATTTTATCTCTTTAATTCCCTATTTTAAAAGCATAATTTCATTGGTTTTCCATTGAATAAACTTTGCTGAAATGTATAAGAACGTAATATTGCAGAGGTCAATATAACATTCATTCATGCAGATACGTAAAAAACGACGGNTTTTGGCAGCCAAAATATTTTTTTCACATAAAATCAGATCCAAAATATTTTTTTAGAAAAAAACCATAGCCCCCCCCTTCAAGTTAAATGGTCGGTCCCTTAGAGCCTATCGGAAAAAAATTGTTGTTTTATGCTCATATGTACTTAGTATTCTCTGACCGATGACTATCGCGAAATGGGGCTCTTCACGGGTATTACACAACTGAAGAATTAATTTTCATATTTTATCTCTTTATTTCCCTATTTTAAAAGCATAATTTCATTGGTTTTCCATTGAATAAACTTTGCTGAAATGTATAAGAACGTAATATTGCAGAGGTCAATATAACATTCATTCATGCAGATACGTAAAAAACGACGGGGAAAGACTGACATTATACGAGTTCGGATACCACGGACACTCTCACATTGGCTTCATCTGGAGATTGACAACAAGTAGGACTACGAACTAACCTGTATGATAAAAGCAATGGCTCCACTTTTCCAATAGTCAACTTCTCTTGTCCATGTGACAACATTCCAACAGCGCAAGTATACTGAGCGTACATCTCAAAACGCCTTCCCTACTTAAGGGTCTATTTTGGATACAGTTACTCCGTTAACAGAGTTTGTTTGCTCGAAAATATGCTACTTAAACAAGGATATGTTATCCATCACTGCAGATATTTTCCATCGAAATCACGATCTTTGGACCGCTAAGGGATATCTGTTTTCCATATGTCAACAGCTCTATCCATTTAACAGATTTACCCTCGCATTTGACTCTACTTGATTTTACTTCACTTCCGGATTTTAACACTTTAAATACGGCGGATATATCTTAAGAAGCAAGGGATATTAACTATAACGGTACAACCAAGTTTTTAATTGGGTTCATGTTGTTCATCAATGTGTTTCCAAATTTTTCTTTACTTAGTTGTACTTCGTTATGTGATGTTTTGATGTCTTTGTTTCTTTGTGTTTCTTATGATGTTATTGTCTTTGGACTGTTTCATATTTGTCTGATGGTTCGGTTCTAACTTGCTTTGCATAACTTATAGATTGATAAAAAAATTGAAATTGAAAACAGAGACGCTTCCCATTAGATCCAAACCCATCACCCTATAAGACCCAGCTGCCATTTTCACATTTTTTAACATTTAACGACCGGACTAGCTACAACGAAGAAAAGATCCGATAAAAAACGCAAGAACGTCTGCTTTCCACTACATCGGAAAAGACCTTAATAAATTAATGTTAAAATATTCTAATATATTTGATCGACTTACACTTAGTTTAACAAACTTAAAATTAGGTCACATATATATTAAATAAAGAGATAACAGGAAACAGCTATAATAGCTGTAATCATAATTACATATCACATTCTGCCAGAGAATTTCTGTAGCACAGAAATTGCACAGGAAAAAGTTAATTATCGTACTACAACGAAAAGGAACAGATCCGATTACTTACTCGATGACAGTTCACTCATACGGCCATGCAAAATATTGTTTTTATAGCATAAAGAAGGGAGTTCCTCTGAACAAAGTTTTGAAGTAGGCGTCAGTTCACCATTTCCATCAATGTAAGCAGCAACACATAATTCAGCATTATCTATAACATATAAAGATAAGGAATATCTATCAACTGTTTCCAAAAAATATGTTTCTATATTTCAAGGTGGTTTGGTAGTATTCTTCCATTTTGTTTTCATGTTTCATGAATTAATAGGTATTTTTAGTAAAGAAATTTGGGCAAAGCTTAAAAATATTTCACTTAAAACACAAATGATGGGTCCATTTCTCTAAGTCAAGTATTCATTTTAGACGAGAATAGTATTTGTACAGTAACTGAAAAATTGTTTGAAATGAAAATTTAAACAAGGGAGGTAAATTTCAAAAAATATTTTTCAAAGAAATCACTGCGAAAATTTTGATTAAATGGAATGATTAGATATTAAGTTCCTTGACCCCTATTTTAACCGGTTTTTCCATCGGAAAAATCCGGTTATTAAAATGGTGAAAATGGCGGGCGGTAGGCGGGCGGCTGCCAAATTGTTACATCATTTGTCCGAAGCAAATCTCCTACAGTATTTGAGACAGGAAGTTTTTATTTTGCAGATAAATTGTACATATATCAAACGTGTGCATGCTACTGTACTTTGATATTGATTTTCGGTAATTTATGTCAAAGATATCAGTTGTTGATCTTAGTCATTTTAATGGTATCCCCTTTGTCCGGAGCAAATCTCCTACAGTTTTTATTTTGCAGATCAGTAATACATATATCAAAGGTGTGCATGGTACTTTCATTTTGAGTTTTGATAATTTATGCTTAAAATATCAGTTGTTGAACTTATATTTTAAATATTTACCAATAGGGTGCCCAATTTGTCCAGGGCAAATCTTCTACAGTTTTCAAGACAGAAAGTTATTATTATACATATTAGTTGTACATATATCAAAAGTGTGCATGGTTTTTTTATTTTGATTTTTGAAGAATAATTGTTATTACCAAAATCACCAGTGGTTGAACTTAGTCATTTTTAGGTCAAATATTTACCAAAAGGGTGTCCAATTTGTCCAGAACAAATCTCCTACAGTTTAATAGACAGGAAGTTTTTATAATGCAGATCATTTATACCTGTATCAGAGCAGTGGACAGTACATTTTTTTTACCTTTTTGATTAAAATACAAATTGTTGAACTTTCAAAAATAGGCTATTTTAGTGGAAGGTTTAACATTGAAAATTAATGAAAATTATAAGTGCATTTCAAATATTTAGGGTGATATACTATCTATGTAATGGAAAACCCGGTTTGCTATCACATTGACAGCTTTCCTCCTGTTCTTTTCGTCTTAAGCTAGTTCAATACAGGAGCTACCAATATATAACAGTTATCAATTTCTCATGAATGTAACTTGAATATTTTTTTTAAAAAATGATAATTTTCCTTAACATGCAACTTTGGTTTTTTTGTAGTTTCAACTAAAAAGTCCCCATTTTCGGTGAAAGATAGTGAGCTTATATGACCCATAACCCCTAATTTTTATTTAATTTTTTGGAAGTTTAATTTTTGAAGTTGAATTTTGCAAACTATTGAAAAATTCTGATGTATTTTGCTTATACCCCCGAACCACCTTAAAGATATATACAGCGGGGTAACTTGGAAATCTTACGTTAATCCTGTTATATTTCTAAATATTATAGGAATTGATTCATGGTAAAATTATTTATAATTATGAAAGGATATTAAGAGATAAATGTTTCTGTATACCTGTATTTATTATATTCAAATGACTGTATTTTCTATAATAGTCTCCAAGTTTTATTTGTATCATATTCAACATACGTTTTTCAACTTTCCCTTTTACTGGTCTTTGTATAAAGGCAGACCTACCCAAGAGCAATGCAGTATCTGCTCACATCACTTTTCGAATAATCAATGAAGGGATATCGAGTAAATGCACATGAGACAATGTGCAATGGAACAACCTTTTACTTGTATTCTTCATCTTGAAGTTTGTGTCATGGACAATGCTCTCTTGTCAAACTTAATGTTAGGATAACTTTTTACTTATGATGAGGTGTTGTTAAATTTTCTGATATCAATTAATTGATTGGTTGATATTGGGTTTAATGTCACTTTTGGCAGTATTTCAGCTATTTAATGACGGTCAGTTTTAGTGGTGGAGGGAGCCGGAGTGCCCGGAGAAAACCACAGACCTTGGGCTGGTAACTAACATACCTTATCACTTACGATTGTAAGTCGAGTGCACCCTTTTTGTAATGTACGAAGCGGGGCGCCAAATTACACCGCTGTGGTGGTAGACTGCAGTTATTGTATAGGTAGTAAAAAAATAAACAAATCTACAATTCACTACAATTTGGTAAATGCTTATTTTATATTAATGTAATGTAACGGCCAGTCTGGATAGTGACGTGTTGCAACTTTGGTGTAAGTTTTGCAACGGTAGAGCAAGTGTAAGTGTTTTGACAAGTAAGCTGGTAGTTGGCCCCGCAACAGAAATAACCAAAGGGTCCTTGGTTGCTGGCTGAAATTACCAAATAAAACTTAATAAGATTTAAAACTTTATTGGTCCAGATGCACGCATCAAGTCAAGTTAACATAGTAACAACAAAACACAATAACAATAACAACAATTCATAAATTCAGTTTAACACGATATAAGAGAATATTGTAATTAATGTAATAAGTACTATTAAGTCAATGTCTCATATGCATAACACTGTGTATTATAAATGTTCGACTCCAAGTTAAATGATTATACTAAGACGAACAGATTTGCATAATTAAAACAAAAATAATAACTTAACATTTGTGATTCATATAAGTATGAATGTTATATGTTGCAGTTCTCATGTTCATCACACCATATAATAGACCGACCTGATATCCCATGTAACAACGGAGTAATTTCAATTATTAAGCTTGTAAAAAATATTATTGCGGTGTTTCTTGTTAAGAGTTAAATTAAAATGCACATCTTATTTTATGCGAGATGGATACAAGATCCTTGCAAACTGGTTCCCTGTTTAGTTTTACTCTGTATTAACGCTTTGTCGATTCAAGAAATTAAAATAAATTACTTTGACATTATGTAGCATCTATAAAGACTGTAGTCAACTTTTCTACCATATATTAACAAGTTTTGTAGTAAATAATACGTGACTGGTTTCTATGGTAACATGACTAGCTCAAATATTGCAATTGCATCAACGCTCTACTGGACCCTGTGTACGTAATGTACGCACACAATATATATACACATACCAAACATGTAAGGACCGATATAATGCATAAGTATGAAAGTGTGTGCACTGTTTGAAATACTGAAATTAAACAACGAAAGGTCAAAACCTAGGTCGTGACACATAACCAAGGTTTCAGGAAGATGCACAATTTGTACAGTGTAAATATATTATTAAAAATTCTACACATTATAAACTATTTACCATGAATAATGCTTACAAGCTAAAGAAGTTGAATACTGCCTAGTTTTGGACATTTTGTCAGAAATACTTAAGCGCATCCCCAACCTTCTTCAAGGTTAATAATTATCTCCCTTTATAAAGATTCTGACTACTTCATTACAACAGTCCTGTAAACAGAACATAATTTCAATATTTATACACACACTTAAATACTTATAATTTAACGTCTCAACTATTTTTAACAAACAACAACTATTTACAATTCTTTCATAATCAAATAAAAATAATATCAATTATAAAAATATTACGGCAAAATCAATAAAGAGTTATTTCTTGAATTTAGAATTATTATCTTAAAACTAAAATTTTGATCATGTGAAATTACCGTTTCCCTAACAATATATAAATTTACTAACAGAGAATTAATAAAATCTAAGAACAAAGCTTAAATAAGTCAATAAACTTACGTACCTGAAATTACCAAATAAAACTTAATAAGTTTTAAAACTTTATTGGTCCGGATGCACGCATCAAGTGCGGCATCCGGCCAAACATTGCTTTATATAGTGGATTATCGGAATTTCCAAATATCCAATCAAAAATGCTCAAATATAAATTTTCCTTAGTTACATGAATTAATTTTGTAAAATATTTTATTATTGGTTAAATGAATTTTTGTTTGTGCTAATCTGTTATGACTGACATGTGAACATGGCTCTAAGTTTGACAATAGAGTAATTAGTAAGCTAGACCATGTCCGGATTAACTTATCTTTTTATACATAATTCTCTTTTTGCAAACCGACAAAAATATAGATATAGAAATATAGAAATAATTAGTGTCAAAAATGACTTGTGAGAAAGGAGAAAAAGAAATTTAAAAAGGAATTTTAAAATAAAGAATTTAAGCTAAATTATGAAACTTTAATATTGTGCACAATTTCTTCTAAAGAAATTGTGCCAAATGTATATTATAAGCAAATAAAAATATAAAGTGCAACTATACAAAAATGTGCAATGTCCCCCCATGATAACTCTCCGGTGCTCCCTAAGCTTTGGTCCCCAAAGCTAAATTATGAAACATCATTAAAACAAAAACAAAAAACAAAAAAATTTAGGCAATTTTGGTTGACCTCCAAAACATGGAAGGTGACAACGTCGCGCAACCCATGACATAAAAAATCAACAAAAACTGGCATAAATTTTAAGACTTAGGACTATCAAGAATCAAAATTTCAATTAACATAAGAACGGGTTAGTCAGCTGCAAAAACATCACAAATCTAGATGAAAAAGACATTTAAGTGTTCAATGAATTGATCTTGTTAAAAAAAAACTATAAACATAAGTGCACATATTATCCAATCATGACGCATAACTATGTAAAACATATTCAATTAAACAAAGAAACATGTAACCTGATAAAAATAAGCTTGCAAAAACATGTCGAATTCAAACCAGGAAAGATATTAATGTGTTCAAAAGAATTTAAGAAGTTAAACATAAAATAGAACAATGAAAAATAATTGAAATTATCGAATATGAATTCAAACTTTGAAATAAGGTATGAATTTATTTAAAAAATTACCACTATCAGGTCAGCTGTCCCCTGTCTTGCAGGTGACTAAAATGATCCGTCCAAGTTTGTCGTATGTTCAAGGTCTACCATCCCCTGTCTTGCAGGTGACAGTAACGTAGTTCATCAAGGTCCAATGTCTGTAAGCGAAGAAAAAAAAATCTTATTGTCCATCAGCTGTGTGCCCCATTTTTTTGTTGTTGTACTAAGTATCAGTTTCTATGGCACAATAGCTGAAAAATCTGAATAAAAATTAATACTTGCATAACAAAAATACAGGTACAAATAAGTTAATACTGTGGAAGTACTTTTATTCGTGGACACCAATTTTCGTGGTTTTCATAGATAGCACTATTTCGTGGGTATTTAAATTCGTGTTTTGCAGTTCTGTGTATCACAACTCCAAGGGAAAAAATGCATTTCGTTGGGAACTTAATTTCGTGGTTTAAGCGAACCACGAAATCCACGAAAATTGGAACCCCACGAACAATTGTACTTTCACAGTAGTTCATATTTTTGCGAGTTTACTGTAGATCATATATACCTCATAAAAAAATATATAGCTATGCTTGCAGAATTACAATGTTATAACTGTGGATACAAGGGATTTGGGAGTACTTCAGTTTTTGAACTTGTATTTCCTGTACTCCGTTTTTGATCCGGAAGCACATTTGAAATGCCATGGTGAACAATGAGTATGTAAGCTGAAAATGGTTGATTTAAAATGATTTTAAGTTTACGCCATGTTACTAAATCAATATCAATTACAGTCGGTACAGATATAGTTTGTTCCGTTAATTTATTCATAACCTGAAAGTTTTTCCATTGAGTGTGCAATTTAAGTTGTGGAAAAGCAGAAATACTAATATGTTGTATGACTGGAGACGAAATGTCCCAGTAGGAAAGGCACAGAGATAATGGCACAACAGGTACAAGAACACAACAACCCCCTGAAGTAATTTCTAAAGCAATATATGTGCCGTCCTTTTTGGACTTTTTCTTATAAAGACATACAACAATGACAACTAAAATTGCAAGTACAAGTATGCTTAAAATGACTGATGCATGGATCAATGTAAATTCAGTAGACAAAGCATTTAATACATTTGTTTGATTCTACAGGTGTTTGACCAGTTGTTTTTGGATTATATATAAATGAAGGAACTGTCTGTGACTTAACATGTGCTACTTGTTGTAAAATAAACATTGCAGTTGCCATTTTTCTAACTTTGAAAAATAAGTATATACATATAATGGTCAGCAATGTACATACTCCTAATGATACAAAAATCAATAATTGCATTTAAGTCTGGCCAATCAGATTGCAGGAGGATGTCACCTGTTAGAAGAGGTTCAGTTAGTGTTTTAAATATCTGTTCATTTTTCTTAGCAGCCACTGCCATTTTTTGTAAACTTAAGTGTTGCTGCTGATCTGCTGCTAATATTTCTGTCATGTTATGCTTGTAAATGTTAAAATCAGGTACTTGAAGTGAAATTTGTGATGGAAATGTGGTATCACCAAGAATGTGTGAAAGTCTGTCTTCATCGAAGAATTGTGATAGCAAAGCTAAATTTACTGGATGTGAGACAGAATAGTCTGCTGAAACATTAAATAAGTAGTCCTCTGAGAAAGAGTTTACAAGTTTTGGTGCAAATGTAATTTTCGGAGACAAGAGAGCACATCTACAAGGTACACCAACAATACAAAATGAACAAGATGGTATTATTTTCTGGTACGTAGGACATTTTAGTATTCAATGATGATCTGAGTGATACACTAGAACAGACTTAGGTGTTAGTTCAATAATGTTAGGCTGCAAAGGATTGAGAAAGAAACGGAAGTTGCAGTGTTTGTTAACAAGGGCAACATCATTATAAAATAGTGCTAGGGTGCAGCTGGGTATAGCAAATGGTACCAGGGCCATACTAGATGGACAAAACACACTCGTACCATGCTGACAATTAGTAAGATCATTAGATGTTAATGATACATAATAGTCATTTGAGAATGTTACTGCCACATAATCAGGTAATGAGACAAGTTTTGTAGCATGCTTAGAAGTATGGTTAACAGGAACAGGAACTGTTATTATTTTATAAAGCTGTAAGGGTTTAGCATGAGATTATACCGGAAACCTTACTGTTATAAACAAGGAGGAATGGTTTCGTGCATAGATAAAATTAGAGTGTGTGTAGTAGTAGTTAGGTTCAAAATGTGTCAAATAAAATCCAGGATAGGAATCTGTTAGTATAGACTGAATTCTGTGCAAGGATTTGATCATTAATCGTTTGGGAATTAGAAAAGGTGAGATCCTACCCTCAACTAAACTCTGTATACTGTCTTGCAGTTGATTGAGATTTTCCCTCAGTATATTGCCATTGTTTACTAGTGAAATTAATATTTGTGTTGTGTTGGTGATAGACTGTTGAAAAGTTGAAAAAGACTTGTAAAACATGTTTGTGACATTTTGAATTTCTGTAGCATTTTGTTGGATACCTTTCATCAGATTTTCTGTTTTGTTGTCCATTAATGCCATGAAAGACGAAAGGTGTGCACCATGTTGATAAATTGCATTTGCCATTTGTCTTGATCTAGTATTCAAAGCATTTATATGGTTTGCTAACAGGCGAACATCCCCTACAGTGGCCAAACCGAAAATTCCTTTAGCAAGAGTACCAATAAAGGGGAGCAAACTGCGTTCACTCCGCCTCTTTTGCAAAATTCGAGACTGTGGAACAAGTGTATATATAGCTTGCAATGTTTCCATCAATTGTGATTCTGTTGAATCATGCAAAAAATGTATAAAATTTATCATGTTATTAAAAGAATTACATTCGTGACCCAACTTGCTACATAATGTCAATTTAGACAAATTAATCTTCCTTGGAAGTTCAACACGAAATGTATGTAACCACGATTCAGCTCCAAAATGAAGGCTTGATTCCCTTTTAAAAATGACTCCAAAATTAATTCTCTTCACAACATCTTTATCCATATCTTTTGCCTTAACTGGGTTGACCATCAGAAACGCCACAAGGATCATGACTATCAGGATATGACTCTGTTGAACTGTCCAAAAATGGCCTTAAACATAAGAGAAGAAATTAAATGTGATGCTTTTGGTCAGGGTATGTTGATCAGACATACAATAGCACTAATAACCTCACAACAATGTGTGAAAATATGACCACAACACATTTATTAATTTTGATGTTTTAGAGAGAGGAGTACCAAATCAATTGCCAAATAGACAGAATTTATAATAGGGATCCCTGAACAGTACAACTTCGTCAACAGCCTTCAATCATTTAAGGATCAACGTTCTGATATCAGAGTCAACCTTTCCATAACTTATTTACTTAATTTATTTACTTAAATGCTTTTAACCATTTAATAACAATATTCTTTAGTCATTATGTAAAAAAAATGTATTAACTGAATCAACCAATCATGTATTAACTGAATCAACCAAAAATGTATTAACTGAATCAATCAATCAATCAATCATTTATTTCCCCTTTTTCTTGTTTTTCTTTTTAAAACAGGACTTATTTTTCCGTATAGAACCTCTTAATGTGAATCTACGATTTATATAAGCAAGTGTTTCATCATTAAAACTACTATCTGGTTCCCATGTTTTCTCTCCGGTTTTCCATATTACTCTTGTTTCACGTCGTCCATTTCTGAATCTACCCAATGGTAATGCTAAAAAGTCATAAAATTGTATGTCCTTATCAGTATTTTGTGTTGGGGTTTTGGGTTGTCTACCTGTGGAGGCACAACTGCTGGGGCAGGCTGTTTGGCAATCTTTTGAGTGTAGATTGGATGATCATCCTCTGGTGGATCATTATCAGACTGATCTACCGGACGTGGGTCATCCATTTGGGCATCGTTTGGCTGATCATTCTCAGATGGATCGTTTTCATTTTGATCGACTTGAGACTGGTCATCCTGGCTTATCTCATCCTCATCATCTGACACATTGTTTTGTTCTTGTAAATTAGGGTTTATGTAATGTTTTAAATGGCAAGCATTTATCATAGATTTGTGTTCTTTTCTTGTACGAGTATCAAGCAGTTTGTATGTATAATTAGGACCAACTTGCACAATACGGTATGGACCCTCAAACTTGTCATAAAGCTTGGCTGTTTACCCTACTGGTATTTTATTTATGGCTTTGAGCACTAAGTCACCAAGTGCAAAATCTGGAATTTTTGCATTTTTATCATGCCGTTCCTTGTCTTTCTCTTTGTGACGTTTATCATTTTCACTTGCAATTTCATGCACAATTTTTAGTTTTGTTTTGATTTCTTCCACATGATCTTTGGCAGACTGACCCAAGTTGTCTTTTGGTTCAACTGCGATGTCAAAAGGCAATTTCATGTCTTCACCAAACATCATGTGAAATGGGGAGTATTCAGTGGTGTTTGATGCAGGTGATTTTCTAAACGCCATCATTATACTAGATAAGTATAATGGCCAAGTCTCTTGCTGTTTTTCGCAGTATGCTCGCAGTGATTGCGCAATTGTTGAATTTTGGCGCTCTACCAGTCCATTTGTTTGTGGGTGGTAGGAGGATGTAAGATGGCGTGTAATTTGAAAAATTTCGCACATTGCATTTACCAGATTTGATGTGAAATTGCGCCCCCTATCAGAAAATAAAACTGTCATTGCCCCATATCGGCATATAATTTGATCATAAATTACTCTAGCTATTTCCTTTGATTCTTGGGTTTTCAAAGGAAAAGCTTCTGGGAATCTGGTAAATGAATCTATTGCCAATAAGACAAATTGATATCCTTCTGGACTTTTATGAAGAGGTCCTAAGATATCAATTTGCCATCGATGAAATCTGCCAACTTGTGGCATTGTATTTAACGGTGGGTTGAATTTGTTGAAATCGCGCTTCGCCATTTGGCAACGATTGCAAGCCTTGACATAATTAAGCACATCATTATATATAGTCGACCACCAATATTTAGACCTAATTGAATCATAGGTCTTTTGAATTCCTAAATGCCCCCCACCAGCCAAACTAGGGTGATAGGAACGTAACAAGTCTGAGCGCAAAGCTTTTGGAATGCAAAGCTGTTTGGTGTGTTTTTGCTCAGCTGACAAATTTCTTACTCTGTTTTGACCAAAATGAAAAAGAAGGCCATCAATTAACTCAAAGTGTTGCGCTTCTGTAACACACTTGTTTCGTTCCTTAACACTGTCTGGAAGGTCGCCATTTTTAAAATATGTAATGATGTGCTTAAAACCTGGACTTTTCCACTGCATCTGAAAGAAATGTTCTGTATTATTAACAGCTTTCTCAAAGGCATCCTGATCACCTGCTGCTACAACTGCAGTTTCTGCTTGTGGACTGTAAAAATGAATTTCTACATATTCCCCCTCGGAATGTGATGCCTTTGAGTTTTCTGAAACAATACTTTGATCATTAATAATTTCTTGTCCAGATGGTGACTCTGGATCCTTCTGAAATTCTGTAATAGAGCAAATATTATTATTGTCTGTGTTTTGATTGGCTTGGTCTGAAACAGATATAACAGTATCTGGGTAGTCTCGCCTGCTTAAGGCATCTGCAACTACATTTAGCTTGCCTGGTTTATGGACTACCTCATATTGATATTCTTGCAATTTAATTGCCCAGCGCTGCAAGCGAGTCTCAGCATGATTTGTTTTATTTAGCCAGCGCAGTGCTCTATTGTCTGTGTATATTGTGAATTTGCCAGATGCTAAGTATGGATGATAAGCCTTAATGCCACTGTATATGGCCAAACATTCTTGGTCTATTGTGGGATATCTACGCTCAACTTTAGAAAGGGAACGACCGCCATAACATATAACAGTATTTTTACCATCAGAGTCAGTTTGACCTAACACATAACTGATAGCTTTATTTGATGCATCCGTTGTAAGTGTGAATTTCTTGGATGTATCAGGATATGATAAAATAGGGGCAGACATTAACTTTTCTTTCAATAAGTCAAATGCTGTTTGACATTCATCTGTCCAGAGGAACTTTTTGTCTTTTGACATGAGTGCTGTCAAAGGGGTGGTCATTTTAGAATAATTTTCAATAAATTTTCTGTAGTAGCCAGTCATTCCTAAATAACTTCGCAATTCTGTCAAATTTCGAGGCCGAGGAAAGTTTCTCATAACTTCAGTTTTAGCTGGGTCTACCTCAACGCCATCTTTTGTTATAATATGCCCTAAAAATTTGAGTCTTTTCATTGCAAAATGACACTTATCTGGGTGTAATTTTAGATTAAATTTTTGTAAGCGTTCAAAAACTTGTGTCAAGTGGGAAATATGGTTTTCAAAAGTATCACTAAAAATCAGGATGTCGTCGATGTAGACCAACACTGATTTCCAATTCATATCTCTAAGAATTGATGTCATTAAAGTCTGAAAACTAATCGGTGCATTCATTAACCCAAAGGGCATACGAGTCCACTCATAAACTCCACTTTGAATAACGAATGCAGCCTTGTGTCTAGTGTCTAAATCTAAAGGAATCTGTCAAAATCCGTTCTTAAGATCATATGAACTGAAAAACTTAGCGTGCGATGCTCCTATTGCATCAAAAACACTCTCTAAGTGAGGAAGGGGGAAGGAAATTGGGATAGTAATTGCATTTAAGGCTCGATAGTCTATTGCAAATCTAAATTGGTTAGAATTGCCTTTCCTGACAAGTACAACTGGAGAATTCCAAACTGAATTTGAAGGAATTATAATTCCATTTTGTTTCATTTCTTCTACCTGTCTTTCAATTTCTAAATGATTCTGAACTGAGGTTCTAAAGGGGCGAGCTCGAACAGGTTTTGCACCTGGAAGGGTTTCAATTCTATGATAATAAGCATCAGTTGCAGACAGTTCACTAAGGTCTTTGGCAAAAACATTTTTGTATTTTGACAACAGTTTAAGTAAGATATCTTTTTGAGCTTTGTTTAGGTCCGAATTACTTAGATCGAAGTTTAAGTTTTTGTCTTTACCCCTGTGTGCTGAAGATGATTTGGTATTTTCCTCCTCATCTTCACCATCTTCAGGGTCTAATGTTTGAATATCAGCCTCCTGAATTGCTATTGCATTTGCTAGAACTTCTCTCTTTTTCAATATAATATCCTTATGAGTTGGATTCAAAATTTTCAAATATGCNTGACCTTTGTGAACTTTAGCAACACATTTTGCAGCAATTAAATGTTTAATAGTTAATGTGGGTCTAGGCTCTAATAACACTTGAGATCCATTAGGATGTTTTGATATTGAGACTGCAATTACAGTCTCAGTTTTACTTGGTATAGTATAAGTGTCAATAGCTCTTGCCAAACCAGAGAACTCCTGTATACTAGAGACTAAACCTACATTATTATATGTGTCCGTCAAATGCAGTGTTTGTGTTTCATATTCAATTTTTGCTTGAAAATGTTTGAAAAAGTCATGCCCCAAAATAAGAGAATGGTGTATGCCATCAATAACATTGAAATAAAATTTCAAGGGTGTACCATTTATTTTCAAAGTGATTAAGGCTTTCCCAAGTACTTTTAATTTTTGGCCGCCAACTCCCTTCATCATTGAAAATTTTGGTGCCACTAGCTGTGACTCAGCCAACTGTGTTTCATCAAACAGTTGTTTGCTGATGACACTTATAGTTGCACCCGTGTCAATTAGTGCAAATGTTTTATGCCTACCCAGATGTACCTCTGTTGTGTTTTGGAGAAGTGGTGTTGTAAAACCTACGTCTGCATAATTCTCATTATCTCTGTGCCTATCCTCAGACTGATGCCTAAAGACAGGCTCGCGCCCCTAACGATAGTACTCATTGTTTGGACCAGTACATGCTTTTCTAAGATGACCTACATTTCCACAAGCATAGCAAGTTTGAAATTTACCATTACAATTATTTTTAGATCTACAGTAAAACTCACCACATCTATTGCAAGTGTTAAATTGTTCAGCTGGTCGTTGGTGTCTTTGTCTTGGCCATGCTTGTTGTTGTCCATAAAACTGCTGTACTTGGTATTGTGGTCTTGGAGACTGCAGCATCACATTTTGTTGTCTTCCAAAGTTCCTTGGTCCACCAAATCTCTGTTGACCTCCTCCAAATCTCTGCTGATTAGCCCCAAACCTCTGTGGAGTACTTTCAAACTTCTGCGGTTGAGTGCCACCAAACCTTTGTTGTTGACTACCATCATACCTCAGTTGTTGTCCCATAACTGGTGCCATTAACGCTCCACATTTCAGATCATTTATTTCGGTCTTCAGTTCTGCAAACATGGCACTGACATCTACACTACTTGTTTTGGTAACTAAAAGTGTCCTCTCCGCTCTTCCTGCTTTAACACGTAAATCCTCCATGTTGAGTGGGTCCTGGGGAATGACAATGTTCGCAAGAGCAGGTTTCAGCCCCTTCATCACCTTCGTCATTAGACTGATTTCTGGAATGTTTGAATCTGCACATATTTTTAGTACTCGGTGTACATAATCATCCACATTTTCATTGTCCCCTTGTGCTATATTTATTAGTTCGATGTCTAACTGTGAAGGGAGAAACCTTTGGAAGAATGCGTCCCTTAACAGGTCCAACTTTGAAGTCACGTCCGTTTTTAAATTATGATACCAAGTCTCTGCTGGTCCTTCCATAAATTGTCCAAAATACTGACAAATCTTGTCCCCAATAATTCCGTTTATTGTCATAAATGACATGAATGTTTTAAACCAGTTTTTGGCACTACCCTGCCCTTTGAAACGCTGGACAGGGTGCATATTGTGCAAAGGGCTTGTAACATAATGGATCACTGGTTGACTAGTCATTTGTATCTGTGACACTGGTTGCATAACTTGTGTCACAGCTGGTTGTATTACATGTGTAACCGGTTGGCTGGTTACATGCAACCCGGATGTTGAAGGAACTGATGGTCCTGCCACTTCTGCTTCAACATGTCCTACCTCTTCATCAATGGTACTCAGATGGTTTTGTGGTGTACCTCCTGTTGTTGTCATATTGTTTTGCAGGGATATCAGCTCTGGATCCTCTGTGGATTCTGATGATCTCGTCCACACCATACAAAACACTTACACACCGGGATTTTGGTTCTCCGCCACCTGACGTGTTGCAACTTTGGTGTAAGTTTTGCAACAGTAGAGCAAGTGTAAGTGTTTTGACAAGTAAGCTGGTAGTTGGCCCCGCAACAGAAATAACCAAAGGGTCCTTGGTTGCTGGCTGAAATTACCAAATAAAACTTAATAAGTTTTAAAACTTTATTGGTCCGGATGCACGCATCAAGTCAAGTTAACATAGTAACAACAAATCACAATAACAATAACAAAAATTCATAAATTCAAAGTGGCAACAAATCAATTCATAATATTGAACAACATAATAATTCAGTTTAACACGATATAAGAGAATATTGTAATAACTAATATTAAGTCAATGTCTCATATGCATAACACTGTGTATTATAAATGTTCGACTCCAAGTTAAATGATTATACTAAGACGGAATAGATTTGCATAATTAAAACAAAAATAATAACTTAACATTTGTGATTCATATACATGTAAGTATGAATGTTATATGTTGCAGTTCTCATGTTCATCACACCATATATAATAGACCGACCTGATATCCCATGTAACAACGGAGTAATTTCAATTATTAAGCTTGTAAAAAATATTATTGCGGTGTTTCTTGTTAAGAGTTAAATTAAAATGCACATCTTATTTTATGCGAGATGGATACAAGATCCTTGCAAACTGGTTCCCTGTTTAGCTTTACTCTGTATTAACGCTTTGTCGATTCAAGAAATTAAAATAAATTACTTTGACATTATGTAGCATCTATAAAGACTGTAGTCAACTTCTCTACCATATATTAACAAGTTTTGTAGTAAATAATACGTGACTGGTTTCTATGGTAACATGACTAGCTCAAATATTGCAATTGCATCAACGCTCTACTGGACCCTGTGTACGTAATGTACGCACACAATATATATACACATACCAAACATGTAAGGACCGATATAATGCATAAGTATGAAAGTGTGTGCACTGTTTGAAATACTGAAATTAAACAACGAAAGGTCAAAACCTAGGTCGTGACACATAACCAAGGTTAATTTGTACAGTGTAAATATATTATTAAACATTCTACACATTATAAACTATTTACCATGAATAATGCTTACAAGCTAAAGAAGTTGAAAACTGCCTAGTTTTGGACATTTTGTCAGAAATACTTAAGCGCGTCCCGTTAATAATTATCTCCCTTTATAAAGTTTCTGACAACTTCATTACAACAGTCCCGTAAACAGAACATAATTTCAATATTTATACACACACTTAAATACTTATAATTTAACGTCTCAACTATTTTTAACAGACAACAACTATTTACAATTCTTTCATAATCAAATGAACATAATATCAATTATAAAAATATTACGGCAAAATCAATAAAGAGTTATTTCTTGAATTTAGAATTATTATCTTAAAACTAAAATTTTGATCATGTGAAATTACCGTTTCCCTGACAATAAATTTACTAACAGAGAATTAATAAAATCTAAGAACAAAGCTTAAATAAGTTAATAAACTTACGTACCTGAAATTACCAAATAAAACTTAATAAGTTTTAAAACTTTATTGGTCCGGATGCACGCATCAAGTGCGGCATCCGGCCAAATATTGCTTTATATAGTGGATTATCGGAATTTCCAAAATATCCAATCAAAAATGCTCAAATATAAATTTTCCTTGGTTACATGAATTAATTTTGTAAAATATTTTATTATTGGTTAAATGAATTTTTGTTTGTGCTAATCTGTTATGACTGACATGTGAACATGGCTCTAAGTTTGACAATAGAGTAATTAGTAAGCTTGACCATGTCCGGATTAACTTATCTTTTTATACATAATTCTCTTTTTGCAAACCGACAAAAATAAGTGTAAATGTATTTTGACGCCTATGAACTCTCAAACTCAAACAATATAGAAATAATTAGTGTCAAAAAGGAGAAAAAGAAATTTAAAAAGGAATTTTAAAATAAAGAATTTAAGCTAAATTATGAAACTTTAATATTGTGCACAATTTCTTCTAAAGAAATTGTGCCAAATGTATATTATAAGCAAATAAAAATATAAAGTGCAACTATACAAAAAATGTGCTATGTCCCCCCATGATAACTGTGATTATTATAGGGTATCATTATGAGTGAAACGTGTATATTGCTTGTTATCAACTCGAGCTATTAAATTACACAAAAATCATTAACGAGCTTCAGTGAGTTTATTATTATTTGTAATTAAATAGCAAGAGTTGATAACAAGCGATATACAAGTCTCACGAGTTGTGAAACCTATTTCACTTTTTGTAAATTCTTCTCTTGTGTTCTCCTAATTATGTAAAGTTGGGAGAATTTAGTTTGTTTGTTGTGTTTGTGAATGAATTGAATATTGATTATGTACTTTAAACTTGTCCTTATAATGAATGTAAAGTCTAACAATAAATTTTCCCGTATATAAAAAAAAACGATACCTGTTAACCTTTTAAAATCCAATTGCAGGAGATCTCCTGCAATCAATTTCAAAATTGCAGGAGATTTTGCGTAGCGGCGTTTTCGTCTAATATTTGAGAATTACTCTGCAATTTTACTGTCAGGAAACATCTGTTTGACAAGATCAGTGAAATGATCTGCTGTGAGAAATGGCAGATTATGTTCAGCAATAAAGTTGCTAAAAAGAGTCTCTGCTGTGATCACTTGTGACTCAATTGTTTGCTTAGGAGGCATGAAGCTGGTAATGCTCTGACGGTTCTGTGTAGCAGCAATTGCCGTAATGTAGATTACCTTATCTGAGTGCCGTTTTACATCATTGATCCCACCATGTGAAATGCTAAAATGAAAATTACATGGCTGACAGAATGCCATATCAAAAACCCAAATCGCTGGGCTTGAGCCAGTCATGAGCTTTAGACCACTCACTCTCAGGTTGAAATTTGCAAGAATATTTTTTAGGTGTATTACTACTATTGGAGGTCAGAGGTCCTGAATGCCATGTCTTCCTTTGTCCCGAATTTTCAGACATCTTTTCAACTTCTAAGATCGAAAACAAAATGGTTCTAATTCAAAAAGTACTCACGATTTGACGTAACTATCCTTTCGTAAACGTAAATAATACAGATTTTATCTTGCACGCTACCATAAGTCTAGAGAAACTCGAAAATCGATCAGCTGTTTCATTAGTTTCAAGCGTTTATTTAACCCCGATTTATTGAAAAATAACAACAAATATGGCAACGGAAAAATTTCTGATTGACAAAAATACGACTGCGGGAGGATTAAAGAAAATCGGGAGATTTGTGTCTCCCGGCCGGGAGAATCCGTGATTGCGGGAGAAAAGTCTGGTTTGGTGATTTTTGCGGGAGCGGGAGGGTTAACACCTATGAAAAAACTATAAACATCGATAAGTGTTGTATATGTAGGAACTAGGATGCATTATACGCACTTGTACACAACAATCAATAGTAATGACAAGTATATGGTTCCACGATGGAGACAAACCTGGGTAACTTTTCAGAGAGCTCGGTTGTATTGTAATTACAGTTTTAAACATCTATAATAAATTAATTTCTGCTTGTAAGCTGAGTGAAAATGTTACGAATTATTTGTAGTTAGAATGATGTAGGTGTAAATTTCTCTATATCTGTCCCCGCCCGTCCCAGCCCGCCAGCCCGGAACCCATTTATGGGAGCCCCACCCATTTGTGGGATCTGGCCTCCCATAAATGGGAGCTGGAAAAAGTCCCTCCCATTTATGGGATATGAGCGGGGAGTCCCCGCGACCCGCATCCCATTTATGGGATATGGTGAAAAAAACCCTCCCATTTATGGGATATGGCCAAAATCAGCTCCCATATATGGGATATTGTGAAAAAAGTCCCTCCCATATATGGGAGATGGCAAAAATACGTCATAAACCATGTATGGGGGTGAATCCAATGTATGGGAGTTTAAAAAAATCATGTTATTCGGTCTCCCGTTGAGTAATGCACACCTCTATATTCCCTTTTATTTATTTATATATGAAGAGATATTCCCGTTGACCCTTATTATAGCAAAACAGAGGGCTTCAATTTACTGCACACTGTCTATTTTGTATATAAAACATTCCCATTTATGGGATGTTACGTATGACCAATATTATCGTTAAATTCAGGATTCGAATTTACATGACACTTTCTGTATGTAAGGAATGGCATGTTCCCGTTTATCCGCTTATATGTAAAAATGAGGTCTGGAATTTACTGTATATGACACGGTCTCCATGTATGGGATGTTCCACTTTGAACCATATCATCGCACCCAGTGCTCTAATCTGTATATCAGACACGGCTCCCATTTATGGGACCAAGATTATCGTAAATCTGAGAGTTCCAATCTACTGGAGACTATCTGTATATAATTCATGACTCAAATCTAAGAGATGTTCCCTTTTCCAACTATATCTAGAACTGCGGGCTCGAATTTACTGAACACATAATAAGGGTCAAAGGGACATCCCATAAATGGGAGCTGTACCTTATATACAGATGGTGTTCAGTAAATTGGAGCAGTCAGTATTACGATTATATGGGTCAAAGGGTGCCTCCCATAAATGGGAGCTGTATCTCATATACAGAAAATGTGCAGTAAATAGGAGCCGTCAGTGTTACCATTATATTGGTCAAAGGGAACATTCCATAAATGGGAGCTGCACCTTATATACAGATAGTGTGCAGTAAATTGAGCCGTCAGTGTTATCATTATATGGGTCAAAGGGAACATCCCACAAATGGGAGCTGTACCTTATATACGGATAGTGTTCAGTAATTTTGGAGACGTCAGTGTTACTGTTATATGGGTCAAAGGGAACATCCCATAAATGGAAGCTGTAACTGATATACATAAAGTGTGCAATAAACAGGAGCCGTCATTGTTACGATTAAATGGGTCAAAGGAATGGGAGCCGTACCTTAATACAGCGATGGAAACGTTCAACATTCCCTACCACACGCACACGATTCACACGATGAACGCAAACGGTTCACACGTTGAGCGCACACGATTCGCACGATGAATGATACAGAAAGTTCTCAATCGTGTATCGTGTACCGTGTATCGTGTACCGTGCACCGTGTAACGTGCACCGTGTCGGTTAAAAAATCTTATATATTTTCATGAAACGAACTCGAAATGAAAATGAAAAATATCAGCGTGCAATAAAAGTAGAGATATTCTAAATTTCACACCATACATAAAATGGTAATTTAGAATGTGATACATCAAGAAAAAAACAATGTTCATTTTGACAAAAGAAAATACTAGTAGTCGGTCATAGCGTGTAACAAACTTTCCCCGGGAACTGTCTCCACCTTTGCCGTAATAATATCAGAGAGGGTCGACAAAAGCTTAAAATGTTGTAATTTTGTCAGAAAAAGAAA
>MJUU01051842.1:13211-25152 GCA_002080025.1 Modiolus philippinarum | reverse complement strand
TTTTCCCATAGGGTCCAATGTTAAAACTATGATCCCCGCTGGCGGCCATCTTGGATATAGCGCGGATCTGAAAAACAACTTTTTTGCAGGGGACCATCTAAGGACTATTGTGGCCAAGTTAGGTTTCAATTGGCCAAGTAGTTTCTGAGGAGAAGATCTTTGAAAGTATTTTCCCATAGGGTCCAATGTTAAAACTATGATCCCCGCTGGCGGCTATCTTAGATATAGCGCAGATCTGAAAAACAACTTTTTTGCAGGGATCAACTTAGGACTATTGTGGCCAAGTTTGGTTTCAATTGGCCCAGTAGTTTCTGAGGAGAAGATCTTTGAAAGTGTTTTCCCATAGGGTCCAATGTTAAAACTATGATCCCCGCTGGCGGCTATCTTGGATATAGTCCGGATCTGAAAAACAACTTTTTTGCAGGGGACCATCTAAGGACTATTGTGGCCAAGTTTGGTTTCAATTGGCCCAGTAGTTTCTGAGGAGAAGATCTTTGAAAGAATTTTTCCTATAGGGTCCAATGTTAAAACTATGATCCCCGCTGGCGGCCATCTTGGATATAGCGCGGATCTGAATTACAACTTTTTTGTAAGGGACCATCTAAGGACTATTGTGGCCAAGTTTGGTTTCAATTGGCCCAGTAGTTTCTGAGGAGAAGATCTTTGAAAGAATTTTTCCTATAGGGTCCAATGTCAAAACTATGATCCCCGCTGGCGGCCTTCTTGGATATAGCGCGGATCTGAATTACAACTTTTTTGTAAGGGACCACCTAAGGACTATTGTGGCCAAGTTTGGTTTCAATTGGCCCAGTAGTTTCAGAGAAGAAGATCTTTGAATGAAAAGTTTACGCCGGACGGACGACGGACGGACGGACGAATGACGAAAAGTGATGGCAAAAAGCTCACCCTGGCTATAGCCAGGTCAGCTAAAAAAGGATCTTTCTCCTGTGATAAATAGGCACTGGAACTGGTTTGGTTTTGATATAATGTGTAGTTCCAACAAATAATCTGAGAAACAGTCTTATATACAATTGTAATCTATTTTTAGCAACTGTGACTTTGACCTTGGTGGTACCATCCCGGAAATCAATAGGCTTTTGTATTGGGTGATAAGCAAGCATGTGACCAAGTTTGGTATTGATCCGATGTAGTATACTCAAGTTAACATCCGGAAACCAAAATTTTATTGAAATTTTAGTCTAATTTTAGCAACTGTGACCTTGACCTTGTGGGTACCAACCTGGAAATCAATAGGATTCTGTCTTGGGTGATAAGTAAGCATGTGACCAAGTTTGCTTTTGATTCGATGCAGGATTCTCAAGTTATCATCTGGAAACCAATTAGATGGACTACGCACGTACGTAGGGACGTAAGGACGTACGTACAGATGGACGTACAGATCAGGGTAAACCTTAATGCCCCCGACCGCCTAGCAGCTTGGGCATAAAAACAAAATGTCCTACAATCAATATCTATTCCTCATGCATGCAGGGTTATGAATTTGTTGTGTTTCCATTTTCAAACCATTAGATTCAGGATGAATTGTATAAGTGAATACATTTACTAACCTCTCCCTGATATTCCATATTGGTATAATCCACATCTAATAAAGCTATGGGATGTCTCATTTCAGGGGGTAAAAGGTAGCTAGGGTGTGGTGTAAAATCATGAAAAGTTGCTGCAAGTTCTGTCACACTACAATTACCATTTGTGGAGTCTATCACATACTGAACGCCTGAAACCAAAATAATGCAAGTATACTTGTAGTGTCTTCAAATATGGGATTTACTTGTATGAGGCATAGAAATAAGGGCAATGAGAGCTTCAGTGAGCATTTCCACCTGTTTCTTGCTGCATTCAAATCACCCGTTTAAGACTACAAAATGATTCAGGACTCTAGAGTTCCAAGTGAAAACAGCAATCAAATGTGTTGTGCATTACTGTTTCATTAGTGCTCTAATTCAATGGCAACCCCCCCATCCCCCCAGAAAACCTGTACTGTTATGTTTCAGCATGGA
The DNA here is from genome assembly GCA_002080025.1 of Modiolus philippinarum. Taxonomy (NCBI): domain Eukaryota; kingdom Metazoa; phylum Mollusca; class Bivalvia; order Mytilida; family Modiolidae; genus Modiolus; species Modiolus philippinarum. The sequence continues at coordinate 23,134 of MJUU01051842.1, read as the reverse complement.
AAGAAGTCATGAAAGTAAAACTGTAGCAACAATCTTTAAATCTTAACCATCTCGTTTGAAATAGAGCATACTGAGGTGGACATAACCAGGCTTCATATACATACATTTTCTACCACAAAAATACTTCTAACAGACTACAAAGAAATGGTTTGCTATTTTCAAGAGAAATTTTTTTCTTAGATCACATTTTTGGGGATAAATATCGCCATTTATGACTTTAAGATTATCATTGTGTCGCCTGCTGTAAGCAGAGTCGACACATAGGGATTACTATCTGTCGTCTTACGTCGTCGTCCGTCGGTTTTTTGAATCTGCAACTCCTTCAAAACTACCGGTCCGATTCCAACCAAACTTTCAGGATACGTTGTTCACCTGGTGCAGTTGTGCACCTGATACTTAGAATTTTGATTTTACAGATTTTAGAGGTTTACAGAGCCAAAATTGCTCATTTATGAGTCTGTTTGATTTGAATCGCAACTCCTTCAAAACTGCTAGTCCAATTCCAACCAAACTTTTAGAATATGTTGTTTACCTGGTATAGATGTGCACCTGATAACTGGAATTTTGATTTAAGAGATTAAAGAGGTTTACAGAGCCAAAATTGCTCATTTGTGAGTCTGTTGATTTTATAATCTGCAACTCCTTCAAAACTGCTAGCCCAATTCCAACCAAACCTTCAGGATATGTTATTGCCCTGGTGTAGATGTGCACCTGATACTTAGAATTTTGATTTTTAAGGTTTTAGAGGTTAACAGAGTAAAAATTGCTCACATGTGATTCTTGTCAGTTTTTGAATCTGCAACTGTTTCAAAACTGTTATTCAATTCCAACCAAACTTTCAGGATATATTGTTTACCTGATGTAGTTGTGCACCTGATACTTAGAATTCAGATTTTACATATTGAGAGGTTCACAGAGCCAAAATTGCTCATTTGTTAATTTAGTTTGTTAATGTGAAAATCCTTAAAAACTTTAAGTCATGTAACAACCAACCTTTCAGAATATGTTGATCACTTGATGTAATTGTGCACCTGATCCTAAAAATTTATTTTACAGATTTTAGAGGTTCACAGAGCCAAGTAGCTCATTTGTTAATTTGGTTTGTTTATCTTCCACTCCTTCACAAATGTAGGTCAGATTCCCACCAAACTTCAAGTAAATGTTGTTTATCAGAAATGGTTATGCATATAATTTTGTTTTTAAAGATTTAAGAGGTTTTCCAAGCCTACATAGCTCATTTGTTAATTCAGTTTGCTAATCTGCAAGTCCCCAAAACTGTATTCATATTCTGAACAAATTTGCAGAATATGTTTTTCTCCCAATCTAGCCATGCACATGATACTGAAAATTTTAATTTTACAGATTTCAAAGGTTCACTGGACCAAAAATGGCTCTTCTGTAGTGCAGGCGACACAAGTGTACCATGGAACACTCATCATTTTTTTATGTTGTATTACCTTATTTGTGCTGTTTCTATAAACCTGATTTTTCCATGCATATTTTCTGAGAAAATACAACTGCTTGTCTATTTTGTTGTCAAAAAATGGGGATTTTCAAAGACTTTTCATCCAGACTTTTTCAAAATACATGTAAGTCCTTGACATTGATTTTCAAGTACAAGCACCTGTGCAAACTCTGCAAACTTTACCTATGTTGAAATCTTGAATCAAACTTATACTGTTATTGCCAAACATTTTCCTAAGATCAGATGTAGGAACTTCTGACAAATCAATCCTGGCCAACTTGGATGTAAAGTCATAATCTACCTACAAAATATATACACATGTATAATATTTTGATTACCTGAGTAATCATAAAGGGAAGCTAGCACTGGCTAAAGATATATGTCCACGACTGAAAGATACTTTGTTTATGAGCAGTTTTACAAACATTCCAGAGATGTATGTTCCAGACAGACACCAAGTTTCAGAATGGATTTACTTAATAGGCAAGCCAGATATACATGCATGTCCACATGTGACATTATGTTTACGAGAGGGATTTTATACAGCAAGACAGAGTTAGAAAAGTTCAATAACTCCATCCTAGGGTCTCGTCTGAGTAAAGTGATATTTGGTACTATTTGTATAATTGTTTTGTATTCGAAAACCCCTATTAAGTCTTATCAATATACATTTACTTTGGAGCTGACACTTGGAGGATTATATAGTGACATTAAGAAAATAGAAAGTCTCTATCTTGGGTTCCTCAGATAAACTTGCAAAATATTATGGCAAAAGAAAATCATTAACATTAATTTAACCTACTTGACAAAACAAACTGGAAAAAGATCAGCACAGAATTAAAGAAAGACAAGCGAGTCGGCTAGGTCACGTCTTCATGAGGCACCAGAGGCAACTTCCTAAAATTGTGCTCAGATTGACTCTACCTGGAAAAAGGAAAACTGGTGACCAAAAACAACATCAGGGGAACAATTATGGCAAAGGGCTTATGCTGGGAGAGGCAAAGAAGCTGGCCAAAGACAGACATAAATGGAGGGAAGTCATTGAAGCCTTATGTTACACCTGAGATGAAGAGAACTAAGTCAGTAAGTATTGAGTTTATCATGTTGAAAAAATATATCAATTAATCCTGGCAACAAACCTGCATATATACAATAGGAGTCTTGTTTGGTGTCTGGTTAATTTTCTCCATTCCAAAACTAACTTGATCTGCAATCTTAGGTATTTGTCTTTTGACCATTGACCCTGTACAAATAATACCAGGAGGAATCTACAACAAATTAACTGTGCACATGTTAAAATAAATATTTTTCAAAATAGCAAAATTTGTACAATTATTATGACTATGTACATATATATTTATACTGTTCATTAAATATCAGTCTAATAATGGTAAAAGTAAGAGCAGAAAAATCATAGAAACCTGAATGTACAATTAATAGATTAAAACCCTGTTGAAAGTGCAAGATAGAGAAATCTCAGACAAACCAAGGATATGATTTCAATATTTCTGTGATGAGGCTTTCTAAATCCAATGAGTGAAGGGTTCTGAGATTTCCAAATCTTGCATTTTCAACACTGTTTGAGAATCTTTCTCACATTTATAAACAAATACTATGATTTTTGTACCACTAGACAATAGTAGATATCTGTAATGACTTAGCAATTTACCATAACAACAGTAACATCATACATTGTATTTTATCATGTGCAAATCTCATATCCTGTGGGTTGAGACACGGATATCTCTCATGGATCATAATAGGTACCAGCTTGTTTCAAATGAAAGAATTAAAAATAATAATTATTTTTTATAGCAACAAATATCAGTAATCTCTACTAAAAGTTATATTCTATATGCCCATACCCATATATGCATAGAAAGCAGAAGTGTGTTATACTCATTAAAAATTAAAAAAAAAAACAAAAAATAAAATATGAATGGATTTAAAAACCTTACTGTCAAATCTAAATAACAACAAAACAAAAATACTTTTAATTTACTTAAATATGTATCAAGTAATAAAGTTTACAGTTTTTATATACATTACGAAAATATAGCACACGAATGCCGCAAATTTATAAAGCCGGCTATGACAGCCGGCTATCTTCAATTTCAAAACAACCACCTTTCGTTTAGCAAAAAAGGAAAACACTGATAATATAAATACTATATGGGTATCATTAATTATTCCTTTACTTAGAAAAGATATTATTATGGCTATTCCATTTCTATAACACTGACAATATACATGTAAATACTATATGGGTATCATTTATTATTCCTTTACTTAGAAAAGATATTATTATGGCTATTCCATTTCAACATAAATCAACCCCCAGGAAGGCATTCTGAAAGAGGGACACAACCAACAGAAGCAAAAATCAGATTTATTATCCCTTCTTCATATGAGAACCACCATCCATAGAAGTGATGAAAGATGCCTTCCATGGAGTTGATCTATACCAAAATGGAATAGCCCGTAGCAAAAACGTATTCAGTTTAAGTTGTTGGAATTTATAGTACAAATTTCAATGAGAATGAAAATTAAGACTTTATTGTGAATGCCAATATTATTTTTGAACATTGGTGGAGGCACACATGTGACTTTTAGATGAGAAACTACATAAAAAAATTTAGAACTACTTTTCAGATCATGACTATCTCATGAATGAAACTATTCAAACTGCTCCAAAAATCAGGGATTTTTCAGGGTATTTTGGGAAATGGCATTTTAATCCCATTTGGGAATTTTTTATCGACAAAAGATGAATTTTGGGAAATTGTAATATGAATCTTTATAATTGATATTAATTTAGATAAATTCATTTATTTGATTTGATTTTGTAAAATTTCATATTTTTATATATATTGCAACTATATTAAAAAGTTTATGATAACACCAGAAACATATATTGATGAAAACCAGGAAGTCAGTTAAAAACAACCATGAATCCATGTTAAAGTCGTTACCTTCAGTTGCACAATTCTTTAATGAGTAAAAGTGCATTGAAAATTTTAAGGTGCCTGCAGAAGTAATAGGTTACAAAATCCGGAAAGTTTTTTATCCGATCTGGTTCCGAATTTTATACAACCCGGAAGTCTGCCATTTGCAATTTTGTTGACAAACAAAGGACTGTTTTCACTTGATTTTGACCATTCTATCGTAAATATTTACACAAAACACAAGCAGTATTCCAATTTCATGCATCCTTGCAATGTTTTTTTTATAAATAAAGTGTGGGTACTTGTCAGAAAGTTTAAAAACAGGATCGTTTTGAAGATTGGTTTTGTTAATATGACAATAACTTGATACAGAAATAATTTAATTTCATCATCCTAATAACCGAGTTTAGTAAGCCAAGTAACTATTTGAAAATTGGGAATTTCTTTACTACAAATTGGGAAAAAAGTAAGGAAATTGCCATTGGGAATGGGGCCGATATTCGGCCCTGAGAGATGGGTGAAAAATCCCTGAAAATACATGTATAAGGGAGTTCTGCAAAAAGTTATCCCTTTCAGTGTTCCAGGCAGAAGCGACTCGAAGACAATGGCTTCCCTGGCAAAGTGAACTCACACATGGGTGCTACAATTTAATTATCTACCAAAAATTCATTTTTTTTTTGCTTGAAAATAAATGATTGCATGAGACCTTCAAATTTTATTTTTTTCCTCTTCAAAAACATATATTATCTGTGTAAATTTGAATATCACTAACCAAATGTGTCTGATTTTGGCAAAATTTGTCTTCCACTTAAAAATTCCAAAAGATTTTTTCTAGAAAAGAGAAAACATGAACAAAGTGAACATTTCAACAACATGATGCTCTTAAGTAACAATGGGTAAAATTCTCATCTCCATTTTATAATCTTTTGTCCATAAAATCATGAAGTTTAATTTGTGTAAAATCCACACATTTTCCTTTTTTCATCCAGTTTTCTGCAATGGAAGCGTGGTTATTATTATCTATATCCAGGAAACTTTGCAAAGAAAGACAACTCTTCGCCAAATCGATACACGAGTTGGGAAATTCAAAAACGTATTGAATCCCGCTTGAGCAGGACTTGTCATTTGTTTAAAGCAAGATAACGCTGTAGCAGGCCTCTTCTGCTTAATCTTGGTTTTTAAAGCTTTTCACTGTTTTTTTTCTAGCTTTGTGATCTTTTTGAAATCACATTTATTTTTAGTTTTTATGATATAACAAAGTTTACATAGCCTTATTTGTGTCAAGTCCTCTATAAGCAGTTCAACCCATATTTTCGGGTCATTCTTGGACTGTCAAAAGTTACATGGGTCTAATGATACAATACCTTGTAGACAGATGTATCTGTAACTGGACCTGGTCTGAACAGTATAAAGTCATAAACATGACTAAAATTATGTGTACCATTCTGTAATACATTGTTCTTGTCAACATTGGAGGCTGCAAATACATAAATATTATAATAAATGAATGTAACTTCTGATATGTCTGAAATGATGACAGAAACATAGGTCATAAAAGATTACAAAGTTTACGTCGTTATGGCACATTGTAAGAGTAACCAACTTTTGCCTGGATGCTGACCTACTATAAGAGATGCATGCATATGCAAGTTTACATGTTCCTACCATGTACAGGTATAGTGACTAAGAAATGTACTCAGACGTAAACGAATGTAGGTCATTCAAGCGAAAAATATAGGTCAAAGAGACCTAATTTTGCCTGGATGCTGAACCTCTCTCAGAGATCCATGCATATGACCCTACCATGTATAGTGATTCAGATCTGAACTCGGATTAAAATTTGAATGTAAGTCGTTCAAGCGGAAAATATAGGCTAAAGTGACCTACTTTTGCCTGGAAGCTGACCTACCATCACAGATGCCTGCATATGCAAGGTTACATGAGTGAGTTCTGAAATCAGACGTAAACTTGAAAGTAAGTCATTCAACCAGAAAATATAGATCAAAGTGACCTTATTTCGCCTGGATGCTGACCTACCATCAGAGATGCATGCATATGCAAGGTTACATGATCTTACCATGTATAGTGACTGAGATCTAAACTTGGACGTAAACTTGAATGTAAGTCGTTCATGCAGAAAATATAGGTCAAAGAGACCTGTGAATCAACCCAAGATGCACCTGCATTTTATGTTTGATGACCCTACTATGCATAGTTGCTGATATATACACCCAAAGGATGCTGACGAGGATGTAGACATGGACGCCAGGGGTACTCCAATAGTCCCCTCAACTTTGTTGAGGAGAACTAAAAATAAGATCTACAGGAGGCAAGTTCCCTGCTTTCACAAGATTTATGTTTAGGTAAAAGTGTGGTATTTGTGTCTGTATAGTATCATTTAATAGGAGTATACAATGGTAAATATTAAAAGGCTGGCTTAGTTACGTGTTGTATTTCCAGTATTTTGACAAGAGGCATTCAATCTACTGAAATCAGTTTAATGTATTGATAAAAAAATTTGTTCTATTACATATTCACTTCCATGGACAAATTCGGAGTCTTAATGCATTAGTCTAACATTTTTGCATTTGTATGTGGGCTGGCTGTCTTGTTTTTCAGAATGAAATTGTTTACTTTAGAGACCATTTTCCACTGAATGATATGACAGATATATACCCAGTATAACTTGGCATTTGACTAAATACCATATTTTATCTTTGTTTTGTTATTAAAAACAACATTTTTTGCTTAAGAGTATATTTTGGTACCAACATCCCAGTGTTGGATTGGACACTCCCAGTGAAAGACAGCTATATACAGCACTGTCTTCTATGGGTTATTTTGCCAGGAAAGAATCAAGTATTTTTCAACAATATTAACAAAGAATATATAGAGAACTGTAGGGAACTGTAAACACATACAGTTAGCTCAACACGAACTGATTCTCTCTCTTTTATCACAAATTTTGGTGTTACACAGAGTTACACAGTTAATTTCAGATACGTCTCCAAGATCCCTCCCAAACTGTAATCTCAACACTGCGAGTTTTATTGCTGTAGAGGGCAATAAAACTTGTGAATGTTAATTACCTGTCCGATTGTCAAAATACAATGATTGACATGTTGCAAATATTTGTTACGGTTGTGAAAATTTCAACATCCTAGCTGTTAATGACAAATCATTTTCTTGAAAATACATTTCAGGAGTAATATTTTGATAACTGCTGGTTATTTTGTCAAAACATTTTTAAAGTTATTTATTTGTATTGCTGCATAAAATTGAACATCTCTTCCAAAATGAGAAACACAAGGTTTTCAGTTGTTTCACTTGAAAAAAGTTCCGGTCTTGACTATGGATTAAAACATTTTACAGAAACAAAATGTGTTTTAAACTTAAAGAAAAATAATCAAAAATTTAGGATTAGTCCTTTTAAAGGACATTCTTCATATTCATTCATTCCTTCCATACTTAAAAATTTTCCATATTTTCTGAAAATCCCGTTTTAAAGTGAATCAAGCATCACCAACAGGCAAACGTCTAAAAATAGAATCTGTGACAAAATACATTAACAGATTTACAAAATTTTTATGAACCAAATGAATGCTTTTATATGTTTTTTTTATTTTTTAAAACTTTTTACACCATTTCTTTCATAAAACAAGCAGCAATTTTACCAAAACATATGTGGATCTTGTCAGTTATCTACTGGGAATTTCATGTCGATTTTGTTCAAATTATTTCAAAAACAAATTTATTTTTTACTATTAATTACTATCTTTAGAAAAAACATAATTTTTATTAAAACTTGATTGATGAAATGTCAATGACCTGCTAATTATCGCCTGTGATTACCGACAAAAGATCCAAGGAACACAGGTAGTAAATTTCGCTGTGTTGGGAGGATTTTCGTTTTTCAGGACAATAAACGACACGCTAATCTGTGTGATTCCTCCAAGACAACACCAAGTATTTTTCGGTGAGAATCAGTGTTTAGTAGTGTCCCACCAGGAAAATACTCGGTGTTGATAGACAGGGAATCAGTTCGCGTTGAGCTAACTGTACATATTATTTAGCTTTCATATAAAATAAATATCAGACAGATTTTTTGATATTTCGAAGATATACACTTAAGCTATATGTTGAGCTGAATCAAATCTTTACGTCAACGTTTGATTAATAGAGATATTTTATATAATTAACAAAAAAGACAATATTTACGGGAAAAAGGAACTAATTAGCGGAAAAGTGTATGTTAAACTACAATGACGTTACAATGAAAAGGCCAATAAAGGAATATTCCAGCTTGAAAATCAAGTCAATTCCACATCCAATTTGTGTTTTGCAAATGTGCCAATTGAATGCTCCGTGTATTAGTGTCGATCTACCTTAAGGCAGAATTATATTTCTAAATGAAATACAATAGAATATTGTCTCTAAAATATTTTCCATAATTTCACTTCAGGAAGCTACATCATAACAAACAATGTCCAAACTATTGTAAAGTAAAATATCAGCTTATCAATACTGTTCATGAAAATGAAGTGTGCATTTGTAAATTTCTGCAATGCTTAATCACTCACTGAATCAGTTTATAAAATTGACAAGGTCACCTCCGAGGTTCGAACCAGGGACCTTCAGCACTCCAGCCAGCCGCCTAACTGAGTGAGCTAAAGTATCGAACCATTAGCTCAGTCAATTTACTGGCTATTTATGTAAATATACTACCTACTACAACACGAGTAGGTTGTCCTGTCACACTTATAAATATAATCTTGGTTAAATATAATACCGTATAGCGGGTAATTTTTGCAGTTGCCAAATTTCGCGATTTTTGCCTGAAGAGGGGTATTAAATTTTAGCGGTCATCAATTTTCGCGAATAGAAAGTTGTGTAAGGGAATCACATGTGTAAAGGTATATTGACTTTAATTTTGCGAGTTTTTAATTCACGCTTCCAGAAACCTCGCGAATATAGCGAAAATTAGAACCTCGTAAAAATTACCCGCTATACGGTAGTATGAGTACTCACCTATACCACTGATGTTGGTTCTTAGTGGAACTTGTTCACTTCCTGATATATCATGAGTTTTCATTGAGAAGTAATAGTCCATGTTAAATGTAGACTTCAGAGCCTCTACATGTAAACATGTCGTCCAGTGGTGTGCAGGTATTCCTCTTACCTGGGAAAAAGATCAAAGTTTTTCATGCACATATTTTTTCAATGTCTTGAAATACTTTATAAATATTGAATAAAAAGACATTTGGTTTTCACTATGTATTTAATCACGGCCAGCATCAAGTAGCCAGCTGTTAGCTTGACGTGTTGCAATGACATAAAGTCTGGATCAAAAGATGTCCTACATATTGTTTATTGGTTAATCAAGAAAAACAAAAAAAAACTTTACATATGTTGTAAATTCATGTAATTAGGAAATACATGTATTTCCTAAGTCTTTCAGTAAATATGTGTAATTACTGGGTCATTTAGTAAATACATGTATTTACTAGATGCAC
>MJUU01051840.1:71876-90239 GCA_002080025.1 Modiolus philippinarum | reverse complement strand
TGGCCGCTACCGAGAAACATAGTTTTAACATTGGACCCTATGGGTCCACTTGAAAATGTGTGTCCTGAAGTGATGCATCATATCCAAGATGGCTGCCAGTCCAAAGTATCGGTTTTACAGTGGAAAACATGGAAAAATCTCTTCTTAAAAAGGTTAGCAATACAACCAAAATTTAAAATACAAAAAACTTAAGTTGCAGAATAATCAGTAAATTTAGTTATGCTAAACACGTGTTTCAAGGAGTAACCATTCATCAGCAGCATTAGAATCAAATAAAATGCAAAACTATTATCTAAAAATTGTCAGAAAGAAGTACTCATTACTAAAAATATCGAAATATTAGGCCTAATCCGTACCACCTGTATTCGGTTTTATTCGTATGTTTATTATACTATAGGGAAACGGGATTGAGAAAGGGGAGGTTTGGGTACCCTTAAACTGGTTTAAACCTACCGCTGGCTTTTGCAAGTTCCAGTACCAAGTCCGGCTATCCCGAGTTATTATTGTTATGTACGTTTGTCTCTTGTGTTCATAGAGCAGTTCGCTTGTGAAGTATTGCATGTGATTGTAGTTTTCGGCCATTGTACGTGTTTACTGATATCCTTTGTTTTGTAATCAAGGACATCCACTGAATGAAACCTCAGTTTGTAGAATTTTAATAAAAGCAGAAAATTTCAAGAAGTCGCCCATCATCTGTTACTCTTACTGCTTCTGTTATTTTCACCCTCTATAAGGGTCACTCCCTAATACTGGGATACGATAAATGCACTATAATAAGATAATAATAATAACCTGTGCAGTGACACCATTACACATGGTCTCATAAGTTCATCTCAGTGGTGATATCCGTTTTGTGTGCAGTCCATAACATAACGTTCTGGTCAAATTTTCAATATGCTGTAAATCACTCTGTGTAACTTTGGATAATGACAATATTTTTTCAGATGAAGCATCGAGGATGAAATGACACATAAGTTTACATCTTTGAATTGTTTCAAACAGTGTACTGTCTATATTTTCCTCTACGTATTGTTTAATTTTCGATAGGTGTTTTTGTCTAACATCCTGTAGTGCTGGACATTTCAATAAAAAATGTTCAATGTCTTCCACTTCTTGTTCATGAATAGTACAAATATCAGAGATAGTGTTACTGCTGAATTTGGATTTATCTCATTGCAGAGTATATGTCTTAGTAATTAGACGCGCCTTCACTTCTGCCTTTTTTACTTCTAATGTTGAATTCGGTACTAGTTTCCAAATATTGTGAGGTTTCCCAAATGAATTTTTGCAAATGTGCAAATAAACAAGAGATGATTTTTGCACTTTTTCAGCTTTCCACCTTTCTTCCCAATACTTTCTAATAGCTGTTTTAACTTGTGATTTCCATTTCGATTTTGTTGGTGTGTTTATCAGTATATCTTCTGGTTTTCCTAGTTCATACTTCTTTAATGTGGCTTTAAGTCTATTTATAAAAGAGTATGTGGCATCTGTTGACATCACTAACTGTCTGCTTAGAATAATAAATTCAATACTGCTTTTATCTTGTACAAGTCCAATAAAGAAACTAAGTAATAATTTATCTACTATAGCCTCAACTGGTTCCATCCCAATCAGAAAGAGTACTGCTAAACTGGCAGTTCTACTAGGTAGACCCTGAATCTGTCGACATAGTTGCAGTTGTACACGTTCCAGTTTGGTTAAGTCTGTTAATGTATAGTTGAGTACCTCTATACCGTATAAAGTTCTTGGTATTGCATAGGTTTTCCAAAGTTTGGCTGAGATAATGGGTGACATTCCTTTTTGTGAATACAGTCTGGGTCCTAAAAGAGCATAAATTGGTCGTCTGGCTAACTTCAGTCTATCATCAATGTTCACTTTATTCCCAATAGTTCTAATAATTCCATCAGTGTCATTAGAAGGACAAGAGTTTTCTGGAGGTATCATTCATTTTTGTGAAAATTTTACCTTGACCTTACTCTGAGAGCAATTTAAAAAACCTCTAACCTTGCTTATAAAAGGTAATCATTCAGTGTAAACGTGGTACATTTGGTATGTGACATGCATATGATGACTCCATGGAAGTACAATATTTGTAGACATTTTGACCTTGTCCTGAGGGAGATTACAAAAAAATTAACACTTCTTATAGAAGCTTGTCATTAAGTGCTAGGGTTTTCACATTTGGCATTTGATTTGCATAAGATGAGAGCTTTTTGGGGGTACCATATTTTTATAGTTTTACCTTGACCTTGCCCCTAGGGCATTTAAAAAAAACTTTAACCTTTGCTTCTAGAGGGTAATCATAAAGTGCTAGGGTGTTAATAATTGATATGTATATTCTTATGAAAGAGCTTTGTACACACTTTTATATTGAAACTTCGTCTCGGGTGATACTTTTTGTCTGAGTGTGGTTCTGAATTTGACTTGATTTTCAAAGCCTGATAGATTGATTGATTGATTGATATGGGGTTTAACGTCACTTTCAGCTATCTCATGGCGGTCAGTTTTAGTGGTGGAGGAAGCAGGAGTGCCCGGAGAGAACCACCGACCTTGGGAAGGTAACTGACATGCTTTATCACTTACGATTGTAAGTCGAGTGCACCCTTTTGTGTAATGTACAAAGTGGGCACCAACTCACAACGCAGTGGTGATAGACAACAGTGGTTGTATAGGTAGTAGAACTACCTTAACCACTCGGCCACCCAGGCCCCCTCAAAGCCTGATAGAAGGAAAAGATGATCGGTGACATAATTTTTATAAGCTCACCTGGCTACAGCCAGGGTGAGCTTTTGCCATCACTTTTCGACCGTTGTCCGGCGTCCGTCCGGCGTAAACTTTTCTTTAAAGATCTTTTCTTCTGAAACTACTGGGCCAATGGGAACTAAACTTGGCCACAGTGGTCCTTGGGTGGTCTTTCGGGGTCGCACCTCAACCAAAATGGCCGCCAGCGGGGAACATAGTTTTAACATATACCTTATGGGAAACAATATTCAAAGATCTTCTTTTCCGAAACTACTGTGCCAATTGGAACCAAACTTGGCCACAATAGTCTTTAGGTGGTCCCTATAAAAAACTTGTTTTCGGGGTCCCACCTCAACCAATATGGCCGCTAGCGGGAAACATAGTTTTAACATTGGACCATGTGGGAAAGGAAATTCAATGATCTTCTCCTCCAAAACTACGGAGCCAATTTGAACCAAACTTGGCCACCATAGTCTTTAGGTGGTCCCTATAAAAAACTTGTTTTTCGGGGTCCCACCTCAACCAATATGGCCGCTAGCGGGAAACATAGTTTTAACATTGGACCATGTGGAAAAGGAAATTCAATGATCTTCTCCTCCAAAACTACGGAGCCAATTTGAACCAAACTTGGCCACAATAGTCTTTAGGTGGTCATGTGCAAAAAAAAATTTTCAGGTCTGCGCTATATCCAAGATGGCTGCCAGCGGGGAACATGGTTTTAACACTGTACCTTATAGGAAACAACATTCAAAGATTTTCTCCTCCAAAACTAATGTACCAATTAGAACCAAACTCGGCCACAATAGTCTCTAGGTTGTTCCCTGCAAAAAAGTTGTTTTTCTGGCTGCACTATATCCAAAAAGCCGCCAGCGGGGAACAAGGTTTTCACAATGGACCCTTTGGAAAAAGACTTTCAAATATCTTCTCTTCTGAAACTGCTGAGGCAGATGGAATCAAACTTGGCCACAATGATCTTTAGGTGGTCCCCTGCAAAAAACTGTTTTTCAGGTCAGCGCTATATCCAAAATGGCGGCCAGCTGGGAGCGTAGTTTTAACATTGGACCATACGGGATAAGACATTCAAAGATCTTCTCCGACGAAACTACTGAGGCAATTTGAACCAAACTTGGCCAAAATAGTTACAGGTGGTCCCCTACCAGAAAGTTGTTTTTGAGGTTCACACTTTATCCAGGATGGCTGCCAGCAGGTAACATTGGACCCTATGGGAAACACTAACAGAGATCTCTCTCCTGAAACTACTGGGCATATTGGAATTATTGTTTAACTACGGGCTCTTTAATTATAAGCTGTCTATGTTAATCAAGGGCCAGGTGAGCGATGCAGTCTCTTGTTTTATTCTTTTAACAAAACCTACAACATATTTCAAAATATAGAAAAATTCTGAGATATTTTTATTAGGCTCAGTCTACCTTACATATGTAAACTTTTCTAATAACAAAGGTCTTTTTATCTTGTTATCTGAAATGCATGTTTACAATATTTACAATATTCTAATAACTAGTTCAATAGGTAGAGGATGATATAATAATAATAATGTTGTATAAAAATTTTCATCGAGCAATTTTTTTTTTTTTTTGAGTTTTACTAAAATGGATTTCAAACGATGAAATCAACTTCTTGCCATGAAAACCCTCGCGCGTTAACATTTAATATAAGACGAAAGACATCATAATTGTACATTTTTGCGCTCACGAAAATCACTTTAGGTGAAAAGCCAGGAAGGTACTGAAATGCTCACAGACAGGCTTTTCCATCACTTTTATATACTAGTACGCCATGCCAAGAATTGAAACAGGCCTTTTTCAAATCGAGGTCAAATTATTGATTAAAACTATGTACAAATTATTGATTAAAACTATGTACTTTTACAGCAAAATAATGATACAATATGAACATTCATTGTAAGCGTGCCTACTGACCAATATCTGTTAACATTTCATTTTTATCAGAATTTAAATTTATTACTATCAATAAAAAGGTCCGGGATGTTTTCCGTGCCAACACTAATTTTTTTTATCTTGTGTATCGTAATGTTTTTGTGCCACCATCACTTTGTCCAGCGAAAAAAAATGTAGACCGCAATGGTCCTGACTTGCTACAGGCATTTCAAAAGAAATGGTGGGTTAAAACTGGGACTAATATAACATTATGTTATATTAGTCCCAGGTTAAAAGTATTATAGGAAACTGAACCAAGACTAACAGGAATTTTGTATGGGAGGTCTGAATAAAGGCATGCTCAATTCTTTTAGGGACCGACCATTTAACTTGAAGGGGGGGGGCTATGGTTTTTTTCTAAAAAAATATTTTGGATCTGATTTTATGTGAAAAAAATATTTTGGCTGCCAAAATGATGAAAAAAAATTTTCTGAAGGAGGCATTCTGCTCAAAAAAATACTATTATTTTTGAAAAAAAAAATATTTTGTTGGTACGCGTGCAAAAAATAAATAATGTGTTTCGCGCAAAGCGCGAAAAAAAATTTCTGTCCAGAAAAAAAAACCATAACCCCCCCCCCCCCTTCAGGTTAAATGGTCGGTCCCTTATATCCAACAACAAACATGGCCACCATCGTATAAACTAAGAATCTAATGACACAGACCTATTTTGATCATCTCTTAAAACACCGAAGCTTGCGAACCAAGCTGGAGTGGAAGGATGATGCAAAGTGCAGAATCAAGATCGCCAACAACTACGGCTACAACAGCGGTACATATTTTGATATTGAACCATACCGGAATGGCCATACAGCTCATTAAAATTATTGCAGTGTGTTATGCCGGTCTCATGCGTTCATTCAGAGACCGACCATTTAACTTGAACGGGGGGGGGGGGTATGGTTTTTAAAAAAAAAATATTTTGGAGCTGATTTTATGTGAAAAAATATTTTGGCTGCCAGAATGATGAAAAAAATATTCTGAAGGAGGCTTCCTGACCCCCAAAATAATCTTAATTTTGAGAAAAAAATATTTCGTTGATACAAGGGGAAAAAATGATAAATTTCAACTTAAATGGTCTTAAATGGTCGGCCAGTCCCTTACTCCATATCCTTTCGTGAAATATGTTGTGATAACCTATATCCAAGCAAATTGAACTTCAATGACAAAATGTTTTGGTGATCCTTAATAGAAGCGGGAAATCTAGTGGTATAAAATTATCCCCCTTCTAGAAAAGCTCTTCAGTGTTCAAAACTATTTCAGAACAAATTAACAGCATGGCGACGGAAATAAACAATCGACAAAATGTCAAGATTTCAAAAGAAATAAACAAATACAATATTTAGTGAAAACGTTATTCAACTCCCAGATCTTTACTCTGTAGTTTAAAAGAGATTAAACTTGCCTCCAAGAAGAGGTAATATGCGAATTCCTTGCATAATTTTCTGTCGTGATGAAAATATTCAACGGAAAGACTGGTCAAAATCAATTGCTATCGAGTGTTAAAATGCATGTACCCAGACAAAATTATATGTACAGATAGATTTTCTAACATACTTTACTTATAGGTCAATTAAGTGACGATTCTTGTATAAGAAACACGGAGATCCAAAACGCATTCTATGTAACTAAGCAAATTATATCGTCTTGAAACAACGCCATTTTCCTTTTATACCCAAAATCGGAAAGGGTAATCATCAAAACAAGATTTCATTGGTTCAATCAAGGAAAAGGGCGTGCCTTCAGTTAAAGCCCATTCAAAAACCCCACGTGCTTAGTGAGTAAAAATCGATTAAGACGGTTACCAGGTAGAAATGGTCGTTTTATATAGATTATTTCGTCGGAACCACTGCATGTACCCAGTCCAAAATTTGCACATGAATCGATAAATATTTAATTGCAAAGTATATTTTTTCCTAAAAATTTCCGTTGTAAAGAAATGGCTAGATCCAAAACACTTTGGAATCAGGTATATTCCGGGAAATCTCATTTTTCATTAAATATATGTAAGAAATATCAATTTTTTTTAAATGTCATTTGTCAACATCAAGATACATCACATAAACATAACAGAGTATAAATTTTCTTGTTATAAGTAACTTTTATCGGGTCTTAACAACGAGTTATACATTGAAATCGACATTTTTATCTTTTCTAAAGGAGAGTTCATATTCTATTGTTAAATACCACCGGATTTCAGACTGATATGGAGGTCATTGTGTAACCTTTTTATGCACTGGACACTACTTTGTTCCTTCGGTATTCTACAGCCGTTGTATCGTACCCAGTATAACCATTACCAATATTTTATCTCATACACATTAATAAAACACGGAGATAACTGTTTGTATCTGATCATGCAACATATCACAAAATGGCTTATATATACATACTAAAGCTATAAAGATTCATGCAACATGCTTTTCTATGATTTAACAAATTACTCCAAAACATTTGAAGACGTCGATATAAAAATCAAAAAAGCATTCAAGTGGCAATTGGATCCTGTTACATTTTTGGATGCAGTCTGATACTCTTCAACGACCGTTAAAGCCGATTCAAGTCCGTCTGGCGTTAAAGTTTCAGTCTTAAAGAATATACTTCCAATTCGAGTCATTTTAACATTTCTGGCGACAATCTTCAATCAAGCGAACAATAAGGGACCGACCATTTAACCTGAAGGGGGGGGGGGGTTATGTTTTTTTTCTGGACAGAAAATCTTTTTCGTGCCTCGCGCGAAAAAAAATATTTATTTAATACACGTGTATCAACAAATTTTTTTTTTAATCAACATTATTTTTTGGGGCAGAAAGCCTCCTTCAGAAAATTTTTTTTCATCATTTTGGCAGCCAAAATATTTTTTTTTCACATAAAATCAGATCCAAAATATTTTTTTAGAAAAAAACCATACCCCCCCCCTTTTCAAGTTAAATGGTCGGTCCCTAAAGGATTCTTTATATCAATCCTCTTCTGTCCGAAATCTTTCGAAAATTTGTAGAACGTTTAAAGTTTTTAGCGTCTGTTTGTCTGAGTGCAGTTCTTTAGAAGATGGAGATAAAGCACACACCCAGTCTCTCAGATCAGTTGTTAATCTAGCTACAAATGTCACTTTATTTCCCTCTATCCTATCTGGAATCACTCGGAGTTCATTTGAATCACTTTTATGAACTTGACAATGTTTTAAATTCGGATACACCGCTCTGTCTGTGAGCTGTTGGTCTCTGTATACCACTACGTAATGTTCATTAAAATTTCTATAAACTCTGAGAAACACATTTATTGTTTTATTGTGGTATATTTGTATCATATATAAACTCCCACTTTTTATTTCTAGTTCTTCGGATTTAGATTTCAATGGAACTGTATGGTTCGATTCTAAATGAAGCACTATTTCGATCAGTAGAAAAATCGGAAAAGTAATGAATATTTGTCCTTTATTGACTAAGCTCCTTTTATTTAAAATGCATGTTTTTAGCTCACCTGGCCTTAAAGGCTATGTGAGCTATTGCCATCACTTGGCGTCCGTCGTCGTCCGTCCGTCCGTCCGTCGTAAACTTTTTCAAAAATCTTCTCCTCTGAAACCGCTATGCCAATTTGAACCAAACTTGGTCTGAATCATCACCAGGGTATCTAGATTCAAAATTGTGTTCCATTAGTCCGAGGACCAAACAACATGGCTGCCTTTACTAAAAATAGCACATAGGGGTAAATTGCTGTTTTTGGCAAATAACTCAAAAACCATTACAGATATCAAAAATCTGACAGGGGAAAAGTGATCAGCAAGACAAGATCTACCTGCCCTGCAATTTTGAAGAAATCCGAAAACTCGTCTTAGAGTTATTGCCCTTTTTCCGTGAAAATTTCAAAATTTTGATATTCTTTATTTTTTATCGCAAAAACTATCACAGATAGAGGTCAACTTAAAATTGCAAAAATGTTCAGCATATCAAGATCTACCCACCTTGAAATTTTGAAGAAAATCTCACTACCCATATAGGAGTTTTTGCCCTTTATTGGTCAAATTTAAGAAATTTGATACTTTTTGTAATCAATTTAAAAAACCTTCTTTTCAGAAGCCACTGGGCCAATTGTCACCAAACTTGACCTGAATCATCACCAGGGTAAACAGTTTCAAAATTGTGTTCGATTAGTCCGAAAATCAAGCAACATGGCTGCTGTTACAAAAAATAGAACAAAAGGGTAAATTGCATTTTTTGCAAATAACTCGAAAACCGTTACAGATATCAAAAATCTGATAGAGTGTGAAAATATTCAGCATGTTAAGATCTACCCGCCCTGCAATTTTAAAGATATTCCGAAATCTAGTGTTGGAGTTATTGCCCCTTTTCCGTAAAATTTTCTAAATTTTAATTAATATATATTTTTTTATTTTAAAAAGTGTAACAGATAGAGGTCAAGTGTAAATTGCAAAAAGGTTCAGCATATCAAGATCTACCCACCCTGAAATTTTGAAGAAAATCGAAAAATCTTTGTAGGAGTTGTTGCCCTTTTTCATGGAATTTTCAAATTTTCATATTTTGTCGTCTTTTATATCCATAACTAGAGAAGATGAAGGTTTAGTGTAAATTGATTAAAATGTTTGCCATATGCTATGGCAACGTGTAAACGTGTAAACTGGTGTGTAAAATTGTTCATTGACCACCATTTTCAAAAATGGCCGGGAAAATTCAACATTGTCCGATTTCAATGAAATTTGGTTTCCAAGTGGATATTGATGTTGCGACTTCAAAACAGGTACTGAAAATTGTTTGTTGACTGCCATTTACAAAATGGCCGCCAAAAAAAGGCGGGAAAATTCAACATTGTCCGATTTTAATGAAATTTGGTGTCCAAGTGGATATTGATGTTGCGACTTCAAAACAGGTACTGAAAATTGTTCGTTGACTGCCATTTTCAAAATGGCCATCAAAAAAGGCGGGAAAATTCAACATTGTCCAATTTCAATGGAATTTTGTTTCCAAATAGGTTTTGATGTCACAAATTCAAACCAATGTTAAGATTGTTCGTTGACCGCCATTTTCAAAATGGCTTTCACAAAAGGCGGGAAAATTCAATATTGTCCGATTTCAATGAAGTTCGGTTTCCAAGTGGATATTGATGTTGCGACTTCAAAACAGCTGCTGAAAATTGTTTGTTGACCACCATTTTCAAAATGGCTGCCAAAAAAGGTGGGAAAATTTAACATTGTCAAATTTCAATGGAATTTGGTTTCCAAATGGGTATTGATGTCGCAAAATCTAACCAATGTTAAAAATTGTTCGTTCGGTTTAAAAGCTCGTATAGAGCTTATGTTAATTGTTGAGTTGTGTTCACCGACGTTAAATAAAACTTACCTTTACCTTTTACCTTTACCTTTTCATTGCCATTTCAAAATGGCCACCAAAAAGGCGGGAAAATTCAACATTTTCCTATTTCAAATTTGGTTTCCAGATAAATATTGATGTATTAACTTCAAAAATATGGTTTTAAAAATTGTTGTTGACTGCCATTTACAAAATTATGTCTCAACTTCAAAACTGGTGTTGAAAGTGGTCATAAGCAAGTACATTTTTGTCAAAAATGGGCAACAAAGAAATATAGTAAAACAAGATCAGACTTTAAATACAGTTTAAGATATTGGTGGTGTTTGAGCTAGCAAAGTTTGAAAGACTTAACTTCAATTGTATAACTTAAAATGTTAGCTTCATTGTGGCAACTGAAAGCCAGGTGAACGATACAGGCTCCTGGGAGCCTCTAGTTCACTATCAAATTGTATTTATTTGTTTGTGGATGTTATCAAACCCTGTTGGATTAGATCATTATGTGGGTCGATCTGGCCTTGCCGTGCAATGTACGGCCTGTTGTTGGTTATGACTGGGACTAATATATTAGTCCCAGGTTATGATGAACTTGTGCATTTTGTGATTCAGTCAACAGAAAAAAAATTAAAGGATATGGAGTGAATGTACATGTGACAAAAACGCACACGATATGATAGAAATTACAAATCTAATGACTGTGGTTATGATTAAACATGTAAAATTGTTTTTTGTGTTTTGTTGTTTTTTATCAGCTTTTCTCAATATAGTATAAATACATCTAACGATTTTACAACAGAAAAAAGGTTGATAGAAATTATTATAAAAAATCACGATGTTTGCACATGGACAATAGATTCCTTTTTCATATTCATACATAAAAAATGCTTGAGACTTCATAACTCATTCAGCATCGCATTTGGATTTTTTGGGGTACTTTTTATCAAGGACTTATAATGAGAAGGATACTGTACTGTATGCAACTCGTACACAATCCATTTTGTATCGTAAAATCTACCGCGGCGGGACGTTTGATATGCATATACCTTGCAGCTAACTACTGAAAAAGATGGAATTTGATAAAATGATGATTTCCTGAAAGCTGAAACATTTCTACGTGGTTTAGAGAAAATTTCGTTTTATTATAGCAAGTACTCTCTTCAATACACTTGATTGAAGTTTGCAATCAAAACATTTTCGTAGATTTTTTTTGGTCACTTCCGGTTTACATTTGGTAAAAAAGGACCACAATTTGCACCCAAAGGCTTTACATGTAGTTCACAAAATTGATCTTTTCGTAAAGTGTGACATCTAATGCGGTGCTGTGCGGTGTCACAACAATTTTTGTGACCATCATTAATATAGTTATGTTGTTTTAATGCTTTAAAGATAGTGTCCAACAATTGACAAACTCTCACATCCCACGATTTATTTTCAATTTATCACGAGATGCTTATCCTTCTCATTATAAGTCCTTGTTTTTATTTATTAGCTAGGCTATGGAATAGCCTAGCTATATAGATAGTTCTTGGGGTGGAGTGAGGAGTATGCTTGCGCAGTGAGGAGAACGCATGCACAGAAGACTATTGACCAATAGGAATTTCAGATTCTCGAAAATCAAAATGGCGTCCAGTTTCGTCCTGATAAAACGGGGCGGGGTTTAATTTTTCTGTTTCCTTGTGGAAGTTGTAAAGTATTATAAACATTAACTATAGGTGGTACTTGGAACAGGTTTGAAGAGGATGGTGGGATTGGTACTGCAATATCGCTTAGCCAGATTTATAAATATAGATATGATAAAATAAGAACAGTAATGTATAAATTTAAAACAAAAAGTTAATAAATAAAGATGAGGTATTGTGCAATAAT
This sequence comes from Modiolus philippinarum, assembly GCA_002080025.1. NCBI lineage: Eukaryota > Metazoa > Mollusca > Bivalvia > Mytilida > Modiolidae > Modiolus > Modiolus philippinarum. Next base: position 78,355 of record MJUU01051840.1, on the reverse strand, counting down.
CAATAATATACAAATACTATAAAAGACTTTTCAATTGTGTTAAACAAAGCGTGATTGTAGTTTGTGGAGATACTTAGGCAATGGAGAACGAAAGATGGAGAGATAGAATTGCGTTTTTTGGCGGAAGAATAAAGAGCTACCCTAGGAGAATGCAAGAACAAAACAAAAACAAAAACAAAAGCACGAAACTACTTTGAGTTGCTGTTGGCATAAAATTAGAGGTTTGACCGAATCAGTGACTGTTTTGTCACATGTGCAGACCAACAGAAGAAATTACAAAGAAGTACCGAGAAAGGCTTACTTCAAGTATTGATTTGAGTATACAAATACATCATGAGCCACCACACCCCTGTCAATCAAACACGCAATTTTCTGTATGCTATTCCATAGCATAGCGTATCGTTTTTATTTCATAAAAACCATTATCCGATTTATATCATCCACTTATGTTTATAAAGTCCCCTCGTGTTTTCTAGTTACACTTATATTCTCATATCCGGCGTGACATCACAAAGCTGAATTGACCAATCAGATCAGTCGATTTCAATGACGCGATCGATCGATGTTTACATATATAATTTATGTAAAAAATCGATATTTTAAACTGCAATAAATTCGGTGTTTCAATAACTATGATCTTTAAACTCGGATATGATATTTATATTAATGTTCCTAATGCACATTCCAAGTTTCATTCAAATATCTTGAAAAGTGAATGAATAAATCAAAGTTTAAGTTACTTAGATATATCGTGAAATGTGGACTTTCATCGCCTCCACAGGTAAAGTGCCCGGATGCCCGGATAAAGAATTCAGAAATGTTCACAAGGAGATAGTGCATCATTCATTGTTTTAATCAAGTTGGGGATATTCCCAATTGGGATAATTTATCCCAATTGGAATAAACGGCAGATATATCCCAATCGGGATAATTGGTAAGTTTTTTATGAATTAAAATTTTATATTTCAATGGCGCATAATGAAACACAAAGCATGAAAAACTCCATGATTTCAGTCATCAAATGACATATTGTCATCTTCTGAATGATGCTGCATTTCACGAGCAGAGACAATAAAAAACCTAAAATCATACATCTATTTTCTTCAAATTTCCAACTGATCATTATTGTAAATGATAAAATAATGAAAACAGAAGAAAGGGGAAGTCGGTGAAAACGTATTGGAAAATTGCTGAAGTTTAGTTTGTTGAAATACATTATGTATTCAAAGCCATTGTAGTTTCAAAAACCATGCTATAATCCTACATTTATGTCATTTTTTTACCACATGGTCAAAGGGAGGAAATCCTGGAAGAAATAAAATGTCATGTTCATTTGGATTGTTTTCCATACTTCATTCATTTAATAGCCAAAAACGATTTTGATTACACTTTCACAGTATGTTTTATGCGGTTGTAAATATAATTTAATTTGAAAAAAAGTAGCAAAGAAAAAGTGTAAACTCTTAAAAGCTTAAGTTATTACTAAATCAAAGTGACTGCCTGTTTTCAGATCTAATTCGATCAGCGCAGGAATTGCAGCATTCTTATGAGAAGAGAATTATACTGTCTGAAAGCTCTAACCGCATAGATTTTTAATTTTTATGTCTGATGATGCGCCATTAAACCTGTAAAATGTAATTCACGAATAACTAGCCATTTATCCCAATTGGGATATAACGATTTACCCCATTTGGGATATTATCCCAATTGGGAATATTTCCAACCTGTTAATAGTACATATAGTCCGAACGAAATAAATGACTCTTATTTGAGAAAGTCTGTCTTATTTGCCTGCGAGAGACGTCTCGATTCAATTCATGTTATTTATGTACGTAAAGTGATAGAAAAGTCTAGCATTTACCTACACGGCCTGGCTTTTCACCTCAACTGATTTTCGTGAGCGCAAAGATGTAACTCTTAAATTCTTAATCCCTATTGCGATTTATGGTTGTTTTATCAAGGGTTTCCATGGTAACAAGTTGATTTCATCGTTTGAAATCAATAAAATAAAAAAAAAAACTAGACAAACTGTGAGCAAAGCTCACCCCCGCTCCCCCATTAGAAAAAAATGTGTCTGTAAGATGCCCCGCTTAGAGAATTATCGCAAAAGATAACCTAAGTCTGGCATAAAATTAGTTCTCTGTCACTGAATCGAGATGGAATCGGAAAGCGCAGTTACAGATGATTGTTGAATGAATATCACAGATGATTTTTCGATAAATATTTGTTGAGTAATAGATCTAAACAAAATTATCCCAATTAAAGTCGACCATGCATAAAATATAGGTCAGGCTTTCAAATCATATATGAATTATGTAGCACTATAACCACGGTGATTAATTTGATGAAATATCATTGTAATGTAATGTGTAGAAGATCACAATTGACCTAAACCAAACAATTTAACAAAGTCATTCAAGCGTAAAATGTCGATCATGGACACCCAATTGCTGGTGACATGGGTAGCTCTTCTAGATGAATGTTGCAGTGAAATATCTTGATGCTACAATGCATAATAGTTGAGAAATAGTCCTTAAATGCAACACTTAACCAAAGTCACTGAAGCGTAAAATGTAGGTCAAAGCCACATAATTGTCAATGATTTCGGTAGTACTCATAAAGGCAATTAATTTGATGAAATATTGTTCCACACTGTGTAGTTGTTGAGAAATGGACTTAAACACAAAACTTAACCAAAGTCACTGAAACATAAAATCTAGGTCAAAGCCACCTAATTGTCAATGATTTGGGTAGCACTCATCAAGGCAATTAATTTGATGAAATATCATTATCTTAAACTTTGTAGTTGTTGAAAAGTGGGCTTAAACGCAACGCTTAACCAAAGTCACTGAAGCGTAAAATGGCAGCCAGTTATTCCCCTGTTCAATGAATACTGGATCAATATGGATAGTGCAAATTTATATTTGTGGGGACACAATGCAGGTGGGGACACAGCACAAGTCTGGACACAATACAAGTATGAACGAAATGAGAAATCCTCAGGAAATAATGGAAAAAATTAAGTTATTGTCAAACAGGAAGTAGATTAAGTTACAGACTTGAAAAGGGGAGTGATGGTACAACTAACCATACTAAAGCTTAATACCAAATATCAATTCATTACTACATACACATTCTGAGAAATCCTTGACGAAAAATTTCAACATTTGAATTTGGATAAAAATCAAAGTTGTCGTCAAATAGGAAGTAGATGAGATATAGACTTGAAAAGAAGAGACACGGTTCAACCCATCACACTAAAGATTCAGACAAAATATCAAAGAAATACTACATACACAAGCTGACAAATCGTTGACAAAAATATAATGGTAAAAAATCAAAGTTATCGTCACTGACAGGAAGTAGAGGAAACTTTAAAAGGGGTGACACAGTTAAGCTCATCATACTAAAGATTTAGATTAAATATCAAATCATTACTACATACACAAGCTGAGAAATCCTTGACGAAAGTTTTTCCGGATAGACGGACTCAGGGACGGACACACATCTATAATACACATTGACGCATTCCTGCAATTCTGACTGAATAGAACTAAGCAGTTTAGAAAGAGTTGAAGATAACGGAGGCTTACCCAAAAACTCCAACAAGCTAGAATAAAATGAGTTCCAAACTTGAAAAGGGGTAACACAGTAAAGCTCATCATACTAAAGCTTCAGATTAAATATCAAATCATTACTACATACACAAGCTGAGATATCTTTGACGAAAGTTGTTCCGGACTCAAGGACGGACGCAAATCTATAATACATCTTGAAGCATTCCTGCAATTCTGACTGAATAGAACCAAGAGGTGTAGGAGTAGTTGAAGAAAATGGAAGCTTACCACAAGACTCCAACAATTAAGCTAAAATAAAATGAAAAAGTCCCAAGATAGCTATTAAGTTAAACAAGAGTGGACCCTAATAGATGTCTCGTCTGTCCCTGCTTGTCGCTAAAACAGTCATGTACCACTTAAGAGCAACCTACAAGCCAAATATTATTACCGTACCACTTAAGAGTAATTGAGAAACTATTCTAATCAGAAACACTTAACTTTGTTCACTAGACCATGAAATTGAGGTCAAGGTCAAAAGCCGTATGGCAGACTCACATGTACTAACCAAAACCTAGCAATATACCAAATATCATTGACCTATAGCTTGAAGTTATTGAGAAACAGACCTAAGCAAACAAACTTAACCTTGTCACTGGACCGTGAAATTCAGGTCAAGGTCAAAAGCCAGATGGCAGACTGACATGTACTAACCAAGACCAAGCTATATACCAAATATTATTGACCTATAGCTTGTAGTTATTGAGAAACAGACTTAAGCAAAAAAACTTAACATGGTCACTGGACCGTAAAAGTGAGGTCAAGGTCAAAAGCCAGATGGCAGACTGACATGTACTAACCAAGACCAAACTATATACCAAATATCATTGACCTATGGCTTGTAGTTATTGAGAAACAGACCTAAACTAGAGAATGTGTCTATAAGACACGGATGCCCCGCCGACAAATTTATGACAATAGATAACGTAAGTCAATCAGGCATAACAATTAGTTCCAGCTCACTGAATCATCAGTTCTCACAAAGATGAGTTATTTCTTGAAAAATCATAATATGTTGTGTAATTGTTGAGAAAAGTATATAAAACACAAAATTTACCAAAAGTCATTCAAGCGTAAAATGTAGGTCAAAGTCACTTAAATGGTCTCGATTTGGATAGTACTCATCAAGTTGATTTATTCTGATGCAACGACATTGGGAAAGCATGTTAAGTTGATGATAAACATTCTTATGTGCAAAATTTAACAAAAGTCACTCAAGCGTAAAATATAGGTCAAAACTACCTAATTATCAATGTTTTGGGTAGTACTCATCAAGGTTATTAATTTGATGAAACATCACATTGGTACAATGCGTAGTTGTTGAGAAATGGACTTAAAAGCAAAATTTAACAAAAATCACTCAAGCGTAAAATATAGGTCAAAGCCACCTAACTGTCAATGTTTTGGGAAGTACTCATCAAGGCAATTAATTTGATGAAACGTCACATTGGTATAATGTGTAGTTGTTGAGAAATGGACCTTAACGCAAAATTAAACAAAAGTCACTCAAGCGTAAAATATAGGTCAAAGCTACCTAACTGTCAATGTTTTGGGTAGTACTCATCAAGGCAATTAATTTGATGAAACATCATATTGGTATAAAGCGTAGTTGTTGAGAAATGGACTTTAACGCAAAATTTAACAAAAGTCACTCAAGCGTAAAATGTAGGTCATGGATCCCTAATTGTTGGTGAATCTGGTAGAACTGATCAAAGTGCATGTACTGATGCAATATTATCAAAATACTACAAGAGGTTGCCAATATATGGACCTAAACGCAAAACTTAACATCGGGACAGACGTACGTACGTACGGACGGACGGACGGACAAGGGTAAATCTATATGCCCCTTCCACTACGTGGCGGGGCATAAAAAACTTAACCTAGTCACTGGACCGTGATATCGAGGTCAAGGTCAAAAGCAATATGATAGGCTGACATGTACTAACCAAGACCAAGCTATATACCAAATATTATTAACCTATAGCTTGTAGTTATTGAGAAACAGACTTAAGCAAAAAAACTTAACCGGGTCACTGGACTGTGAAATTGAGGTCAAGGTCAAAAGCCATATGGCAGACTGACATGTACTAACCATGACCAAGCTATATACCAAATATCATTGACCTATAGCTTGTAGTTATTGAGAAACAGATTTAAGCAAACAAACTTAACCTGGTCGATGGACCGTGAAATTGAGGTCAAGGTCAAAGCCATATGGCAAACTGACATGTACTAACCAAGACCAAGCTATATACCAAATATCATTGACCTATGGCGTGTAGATATTGAGAAACAGACTTAAGCAAAAACACTTAACCTGGTCACTGGACCGTGAAATTGAGGTCAAGGTCAAAAGCCATATGACAGACTGACATGTACTTACCAAGACCAAGCTATATACCAAATATCATTGACATATAGCTTGTAGTTATTGAGAAACAGACTTAAGCAAAAAAAACCTAATCTGGTTACTGGACCGTGAAATTGAGGTTAAGGTCAAAAGCCATATGGCAGACTGACATGTACTAACCTAGACCAATCTATATGCCAAGTATCACTGACCTATGGCTTGTAGTAATTGAGAAACAGACTTAAGCAAAAAAACTTAACCTGGTCACTGGACCGTGATATTGAGGTCAAGGTCAAAAGTCATATGGCAGACTGACATGTACTAACCAAGACCAAGCTATATACAAAATATCATTGACATATCACTTGTAGTTATTGAGAAACAGACTTAAGCAAAAAAACTTAACCTGGGCTTCAGCAAAAAACTTTACCTGGTCACTGGACCGTGAAATTGAGGTCAAGGTCAAAAGCCATATGGCAGACTGACATGTACTAACCAAGACCAAGCTATAT
>MJUU01051840.1:55989-70842 GCA_002080025.1 Modiolus philippinarum | reverse complement strand
AGCAAAAAAACTTAACCTGGTCACTGGACCGTGAAATTGAGGTCAAGGTCAAAAGCCATATGGCAGACTGACATGTACTAACCAAGACCAAGCTATATACCAAATATAATTGACCTATAGCTTGTAGTTATTGAGAAACAGACTAAGCAAAAAAAAACTTAACCTGGTCACTGGACCGTGAAATTGAGGTCAAGGTCAAAAGCCAGATGACGGACTGACATGTACTAACCAAGACCAAGCTATATACCAAATATAATTGACCTATAGCTTGTAGTTATTGAGAAACAGACTTAGCAAAAAAAAACTTAACCTGGTCACTGGACCGTGAAATTGAGGTCAAGGTCAAAAGCAATATGGCAGACTGACATTTACTAACCAAGACCAGGCTATATACCAAATATCATTGACTTCTAGCTTGTAGTTATTGAGAAATGGACTAAGCACAAAAACTTAACCTTGTCACTGGACCGCGAAATATAGGTCAAGGTCACATGATTTTGGGTCCGACAGATAGATAAGCTACCTATAATAACTTGAGTTTACGTCGTTGTGGCGGCCATACTTTGCATGCCTATGTCTCGCTTTTCGCGACTTTCGTCAATTGTTGGCAATCGCAATTCTGGAATACCATAATTTTTTACAATTCTGGAACAAAAAAATTATTCCAGAATTGTTAAAAGTTTAAATAATGCTAATATATTGAACAGTTTATTCAAGGATTATGTTCCAGAATTGTTACCCTATAAACATTAATTATTGAATAAAATCAATGCTAGGATATAATTTTATAACAATTAATTGTTTCATTTTAAGTGATGATGTGTTTTTTCAGTGCACAAAAACAATTTCACTCACGCACTTTATTATTAAAATTGAAATAATATAAGAATTGACAAAACAACAAATTAGTTTTCTTTTAAATTTGTTGGTTGCTTTGAAAATGGTGTTTTTTTATTCATGTAACCTTCCTCTAAATTAAAACTTGGACAGCATGCTCTTCAATATGTGCCATGATGTTTCCAAAAGTTTGATTTCCATTACTGTCCAACTATCACACCAATACTGTTACACTAATTAATGAGAAGAAAACCCTTTCATTTCTTTGAAACAGAACTTTTGTCTATAGCCCAATAGAACTTGACAGTCTGTGTGAGGACTCCTGTATCTGGGTCAACAAAAATTTACATAGTCTGTGGTTAACAGTACAATGCTGGAGGTTAACCATCAAGTTCTGACTGAATAATTAAGCATGCAGGCTTTCCACTTGTCGGAATGAATAATGGCGGCTGGTAAAACTGCTTTATGAATAATTGGTAAGGGTGTAGGAACATCCCTTTTGTAGTCTAGTTTGAGGTATGTGGTATGTTATAGCTGACTATTGCAAAGTATCTGCTAGTCCAATCACTTGTTGCTCTTTCTAGGGCATCTGCCCCTTGTGACTTCAATTTCCACAACTTCACCAGTTCCAATTGGATCAGTGGACATGTTCATCAGTTTTTACAGAACTAACATCCCATAAATACTGAAACATCTGCATGACCGTTTTATTGTGTCTGCTTAGCACCTGTTGTAACTTTTAGTCTTTTTACTCCACTAAGGTAAATGTATGTGGGTAAATGACATATATTTGAATCATTTAATTAAATCAAAAGAACGAAGGACATGTATCAGTTATCAATTAATTACTATAATCCTTTTACATAATTTATCAATAAATTCAATAAATGTGCTTCAGCCATTTCAGAGGAGATGAAAATGTGATTTTTCCCATAGGGTCCAATGTTAAACAATGTGCCTTGCAGTCGGCCATGTTTTTTATTGGATCGGGGGAAATGAACAATCTTTGTTAAGGACCTTTACAGCATCATTCCTGTAAAGTTTTGTTGAATTTCCTTACATGGTTTCAAAGGAGAAGACGAAAAATGTGATTTTTCCATAGGGTCCAATGTTAAACTATTTTCAGTGCTGCCAGCCATGTTTTTTAATCGGATCTGAACAAAATGAGCAATCTTTGCTGAGCATTCCAATAAAGTTTGGTTGAATTTCCTTCAATGGTTTCAGAGGAAAATATGAAAATGTTAAACCTAAGTTCCGCGCTGGTGGCCATGTTTTTTATCGGATTGGGGCAAATGAGCAAAATTTGTAAAGGACCTTCCAAACATCATTCCTGTAAAGTTTGGTTGAATTTGCTTCAGTGATTTCAGAGGAAAAGATGAAAATATGAAAAGTTATAGACAACGGATGCCAAGTGATGGCAATAGCTCAAACTGACCCTTTGGGTCAGGTGAGCTAAAAAATCTCAAACTACGGTATACCAATTTGTCATCACTGGAGTATCAAGGTAAACCCCTTCAGGCAGTTCAAATTGGTATACAATAGAATTCTATAGAAGCTTGATTGCTTGATGAGCAGACAAAAGACAGGAGTATAGAAGGAGTTGTTATAGGTGTTAGTAGAGGAATTTTGGTATGTTTATTGAAGAATTGTAAATAAAATACGTTAATGATCTGGGAAATCTGCCATAAAACCACATGAAAATTACCCGCTATACGGTACCTTAATTCAAAACCTTGTGTCCAACTCTGGTTATAAATGGCTAAATAGTATAAGAGGAGAAGGTTTTTTAATTTATTTATTCCCAGTAGGCACATGTTGAATGGTGTGGACCGCCTGAAATAATTTTGAAAGGGAGCACCAAAGGACTATTGTGACCATGTGATTTCAGAGGAGAATGTGTTTGTATTCTGTCAACATGTTTCCAACTGCTGATTATATTTATGGAGATTGTCAACAGGCAGGACACTATTCTTATGAGGACAATGTAAAGACCATTGTGCCAAGGTTTGATTATAAATGGCAAAATAGTTTAAGAGATCTTTGAATGATTTTTACCATAGGGTGAAATATCAAATGCTACCCACGTGCAGTAACCTACAATGATAATGACTACATGAACATAAATGAATACATCTGTGAATGAACATGCATAATGCATGGCTGCATAAGAAACAATGCCTAGATGCAAGCACCAACAAAATATATGGTTGTATGAACAAAACAAAGTGCCTGTCTGAATGAACATAACACAATGCATTACTTCAAGAACATAACAATGCATTATTTCAAGAACAAAACACAATGCAAGGCTGTATGAACAAAACACAGTGTTCATTTTAATTTATTTAGCAAAAATAAATTATTAGTGTTCAAAATTGAGAAGCCAAATCAATATCAAAAATACAAATAAAAAATATATCAACTGAATTTGGATTAAAAAAAAAACAATTTAAGCATCAAAATATAACTGTGGCTTGTCTTCTTGATCACAGATAAATTAACTTCCAGTACCTGAAAAGAGAACATTAGACAACTGATAAGTAACCAATAATCACATTTGTTTTAGTTCTGTGCAACAAATGAAATGCATCTTAACCATGATAAAAGCTGAATCAAAACATCTAGTAGTCCTCTTTCACTTGATACTCCTAATAACATAAACTGCTAAACTGGACCATGGCCTTTAAATATTCAGGTTTTACGGTTCTATCAGATAAAAAGCTCTTTGGATATGTTTTCGCTTGCTGGTGGCATCTTTGGATGATGTACACAAACTTTGAACAAAACTGTCTAAGGATTATTATGAAAAAAGAATATAACTGTTTAAGAAGAGCATATCTTTGGATATAATTTCAATTTGGTCCTATTTTGAACTTCATATAGTACTTGTGGACATCCTGGTACTATCAAAAAAAACCAAAACTTTGGTAAAGACAATTCTATGAATATTATGACCATATTTGGTTAAAAATTGTTTGAAAGGTATCAAAGGAGATCTTTGAATTAATTTCACTGCGTATTGGCAATCTTTGATGGGCAAACATAATATTCACCTTTTTTGAAGGGGACTATCTAACGTGTATTATGATCAAATTCAGTTAAAATTGATTTGGTAGTTTCAGAGGAGAAGATTTCTGAATTAAAAGTTTATCGTGATAAGAGTACGGACAAGTGACCCAATACAGTGAAATCCACTACATAAAGCTTTAAAAAATCTCCATTTGTGCACACCTATTTATGAGAGGGGGCGAAAAGGGGTCTCATTCTGATTTCCTGTCATTAAAATGAGCAAATCCCGAAATCCCAGACATTTTTTGCGAAAAGTCCCGATCCAGGAAGAGTGTATTTAAGAAATCAATTTTTGCCCATCCCGTTAAATATTACCATAAAATTCCAAATTCCCGGGTCTAAAAACACCCCTTTCCTGTGTCCAGATGGCATTTTCATCCCGAATTCCCGGCCTTAAAAAAGGACCATCCCGATTTCCCGAAGTTCTCAAATTTAGAATGGATCAATTACAAAAAAAAAATATTTGCAGACACCAATGCCAATCATACCATAATTTAAACTTAATTTCTTTAGCACCATACAGAAACTGTACTACAACATCCAGTGTCAAAATTGTTCTCCAACACGTCAACAGATACTTACATTCTCCTTGGTTCAGGCCCACCAAGTCAATTGCTATATCACCTTCTACACCACCTCCCCAGAATGCATCAATAGATAACTGTAAACATAGATGTAATAGTTTTATAACAGGGTTAATATCTCGTCATGTGACACCAAAAAATCATGATAAAATTGCAATTCCAAAATGTTTCCTGCCAAGATATGAAGTTTGAGAACTATCATGTGCAAATTTTTGTTTGAAACCTCATACATGTTCGTACAAAATGCAACTTCTGAATACAATTTATCTACCATGAAGTTAAAATTGCATATGCTATAGACTTATTTGCATTTTCATCCACGATGAATTATTTTTCCATTGGTATTGTTCAAGATACATGTATATTACAAGTGCCAGTACACCAAAAAAGTCTGTTGCATGATGACTGATGTCAATCGTAAATAAATAATGGCCCATATTTTAAATTTTTCCATGTGTTAATAACACATTTTACCTGAACACTTCTCTTTGAACTTTAGAGGTATCATTGATATATACTTCTGTATGAATATATATCCAAATATGAAGAGAAATGTATTTTACAGTGGCATTTCTTTTTAATTAATTTTTTGAAGTTATTTAGGGCATAACTTTAACAAAAAATATTTGACCAAGATTAACTTTGGCTTTACTTGAGAAATCTTTGAGTTACATGAATTAAATCTGCTTAGAAATAAATTTACAAGAGTGCCTTAAAGTGCGTACAAGAATTTTAGTTAAAGAGGGCACAACTGTAAGAGTATATTCTTTCTGACGTGCAGAATTTCTTGGTATATAAACAACCTTGTGTATTTCTACCTAGGTGTTTATTCTGTAATGGTCAGTACTCCATTGTGATTAGTCAATTAGATATTTTACCCTTATGTATTTCATCCAAAAGGAAGGAATCCCCTGTCACATAACTGTTACAAAAATATCCAAACAGGACACATATTTAATACCTAAACGTATTACCCAGTCAAAGCCAATGTATAAATATTATTCATATCTGTATCTGTTGAGACGAAGAATTCTTCCGTAAATGGATGCTTTCTGTGTAAGACAGCCCATAGAAGACAGGGTCGCATGAAGCTGTCTTACACGAGTAAATGTAAACGTTGCGATTTGTTCGACGTCACAATTGAGAACTCCACAAAAATGGCAAGACTTACATTCTATCAGGCTGTTTGTTGTATTTTACGGAAGAAATAGGTTCTTATATTTGACCAAACCTAAAGATCGGGATATCTTCCACTCGTATGAGAAATTCTACGTCTTTTACCCTCGTTTCACTCGGGAAAAGACGGAATTTCTTACACTCGTGGAAGATATCCCTTATCTTTAATATGGTCTTGTATAAGAACCTGTTACACTTAAACGGCAGTTGAGAGAAGACACACTGATGGACATATGACAAAACAATTAATGGCAATACGACCTCCATTGCTGTATCCCCTACAGCTAGCATGTTGCTGTGGGGGACATTTGCTGGGAAACTAAAACTTTACAGTCAAATTCAAAATCTAAGCACAATACTAAGTACAATAATTGAACTGATGGTAGATTCAGGAGACTAGTTCTTTCACTATAACGAAGAACAAATCTGTCCACACTTGCCAAGAAATATGTAACCTGGATAGAAATTAAAAAATTGACAATGTCAGCTTCTAGCAAAATTCAAGAATAAAACATGCAATGCAACCAAACTAAGAGGTGCATATAGAAACATGCTTACACAATTTCAGATTTTTCAGTTAAAAGCAGTAAGAGAAGTTGATTACATTACATATAATTAGTATCCTTCCCAACGCCGAGCGCAGCATGATACGACCGCAGCATGTCGACCTCTGAAATTTGAACAAGTGTAATTGAAAGTGAGTGTGGACATACTAAAGAGCTTGACACAATAATTGCATGGACACAATAAGGGGATTGACCCAGTAATTAGCTGGACACAAACTAGGGAAAATGAAAATCAGCCCTTATGACTCCTTATGGTTCCTCTTTGACCCCTGATAGATCGAAAACAGTAAGAGCTACACCAAATCCATTAGCTTATATCAAGTGGAATCCTAAGAAAAAAGTCTCATCGAAATCCGATGAAAAATAAAATTTCATGTAATCTACAAGTTTCCAGTTTTGGCCCCTTCGGCCCCTTATAACCCGAAAACGGTAATAGCTACGACAAATCCGTTGACATCCTGCTGAAAGCTTATATCAAGAGGAATCTGAAGAAAAAAATCCCATCAAAATCTGATGAAAAATAAAAATTTTAGGTAATCTGCAAATCTGCAATTTGGCCCCGTTTGGCCCCTCATAGCTAGGTAAGCAAACAAGTTACCAAAAATCTAATAGCAGAGTGCTGTGTTAATTTTTCATAAGCAATCAATTGAAGAAAAACTGCATCAAAATCAGACAAAAAATAAAAAATTTTTTTTTTTTTATTCGCCCCTTTTGGGCCCCATTTATCTCGGGAACAGTACATGCTACGTGAAATCCGTTGACATCAACTGATCAGAAATTTCCTCAGGAGCACACTGAAAGAAACCCCATCAAAATCTGAAAAATAATAAAGATTCTACAGACAAATATGTGAAAACACCCAATTTAACTCTTTTTGGCCCCTCTTTTTAAAAAAGAGTGGGGTCATAATGACCAAAACTACTGCAAGCCTTCCTTTTGTACCAAAGAACATTATGTTAAAATTTCATAAGGATTGATATACTCCAACAAAAGTTATTGACCAAAAACAAAAGTGTCTACAAACGACGACGACGACAGCATCATACCAATATACGACCGCAAAAATTTTTGTGGTCATATAAAAACTAGAGGCTCTAAAGAGACTATACAGCTCAACTCCTTCATGACATAATAGTCCTAATATCTTCAATGTTAAAGGGTCTCGTTTTCCAGAATGTAATAGACCTCTATGTCATATGTGTAAGAGGAGATCGTTTTCCAAAGGGTTTAATGTTCTTTGCTGGCGGTGATCTTTGACGAGGTACCAACATAAAAATCACAAACTTTGAAGGGGAAAAACTATGGACTATTGTTATTTCATTGAAATAAATTGATTATGTGGTTTCAAAGGTAAGATCTTTGAATGCATTTCCCATAAGGTTCCTTACGTTAAACTATGTTTCTGAGATGGCGGCAATGGTGGAATTGTTGTGGACTTAATGGACACATCTCTTAAAGTTGGGCAACTAAAGACAATTTGTTCCAATAGGAAAAGTAGTTTTAGAAGAGAGGATCTTTGAATGTGTTTTCCCACAGGGTTCAATGTAAAATTAATTAAGTTCCCATTGATGGCCATCTAGCTATGATAGGCACAGACATCCTGAACAGATAGTTTTTTAAAAGGGACCATCCGAGGACTATTGAGACTAAGTTTGGTTCTAATTGGCTCTGTGACTTCAGAGGAGAAGACCTATGAATGTTTTCCCATTGGTTCCAATTTTAAACTACGTTCCCTGCTGGAGGCCATCTTGAATATGATGTGGACTTGCCAGACACAATTTTCAACTAGAGGCTCAGAGACTGAGCCTGTATCGCTCACCTGACAAAACGTTTCTATGCCATGCATGACCAAAAATGATTGTGTTTTTTACCAATGGGGTAGGGTGTTTAGGTATGTTCTCAATTAGCACCTGTGTGTTTGGTGTGATCCTATTTAAATGAGTAATTTTTGCAAAGGACATCTATACATTTAGTATAATTTGCTTTAATTGTTTTGAGAGAAGATGATGAAAAGGATGGTTTCTCCTACTGGGCTCCAATGTTAAACTATGTTCTGCACTTGAGGCAATGTTTTTAGTCGGATTGTAACAAAATGAGCAATCTTTGTTAAGGACCTTCTATTCATCCTTCCTGTAAAGTTTGGTAGAATTTGCTTCTGCAGTTTCAAAGGAAAAGATGAAAATGTGATTTTTCCCATAGGGTCCAATGTTAAATCTAAGTTCCACACTGGGGGCCATGTATTTTATTGGATCAGAACAAAATGAGCAATCGTTGTAAAGGACCTTCCATTCATCATTCCTGTAAAGTTTGGTTGAATTTACTTCAGTGATTTCAGAGGAGTAGATGAAAATGTGATTTTCCCATAGGTCCTATGTTAAACCATGTTCCGTGCTGGTGGCCATGTTTTTCGTCGGATCTGAACGAAATGAGCCATCTTTGTTAAGGACCTTAAGTACATCATTCCTGTAAAGTTTGGTTCAATTTGCTTCAGCCTTTTCAGAGCAGAAGATGAAAATGTGATTTTTCCCAAAGGGTCCAAAGTTAAACCTAAGTTCCGTGCTGGCGGCCATATTTTTTATTGGATCAGGACGAAATGAGCAAGATTTGAAAATGGACCTTCCATACATCATTCCTGTAAAGTTTGGTTGAATTTGCTTTAGTGGTTTCAGAGGAGTAGATGAAAATGTGATTTTCCCATATGGTCCTATGTTAAACCATGTTCCGTGGCGGCCGCCATGTTATTTGTCGGATCAGAACGAAATGAGCAATCTTTGTTTAGGACCTTCAGTACATCATTCCTGTAAAGTTTGGCTCAATTTGCTTCAGCCTTTTCAGAGCAGAAGATGAAAATGTGATTTTTCCCATAGGGTCCAATGTTAAACCTAAGTTCTGTGCTGGCAGCCATGTTTTTTATCGGATTCGGAACAAAATGAGCAATCTTTGTAAAGGACCTTCCATACATCATTCCTGTAAAGTTTGGTTGAATTTGCTTTAGTGGTTTCAGAGGAGTGGATGAAAATGTGATTTCCCATAGCGTTCTATGTTAAACCATGTTCCGTGCTGGCGGCCATGTTTTTCATCAGATCGGAACGAAATGAGCCATCTTTGTTAAGGACCTTAAGCACATCATTCCTGTAAAGTTTGATTCAATTTGCCTCAGCCTTTTCACAGCAGAAGATGAAATGTGATTTTTCCCATAAGGTCCAATGTTAAACCTAAGTTCCATGCTGGCGGCCATGTTTTTTATCGGATTGGAAGGAAATGAGCAATCTTTGTAAAGGACCTTCCATACATCATTCCTGTAAAGTTTGGTTGAATTTGCTTCAGTGGTTTCAGAGGACAAGATGAATATGTGAAAAGTTTAACGGACAGACGGACGGACGACAGACGACGGACGCCAAGTGATGGCAATAGCTCACACTGACCCTTCGGGTCAGGTGAGCTAAAAAGAGCCAACTAAGGGTGAACAAGTTTGGGTTCCAATTGGCCAAGTAGTTTCAAAGGAGACTTCTGAATTTGTTTTCCCATTGGGTCCACTGCACCCGAATCATTTTTCAGGGCTACAGAGCTGCTGGGCACGTCCCCAGGTGGTGGATAGGGGAATGCCCTGTCTTTGCAGGGTAGTGTCAGGTCGTAATACTGAAAGCCTGACCACGAACCATTGTAGCCAAACTGTGTGAAGAAACGCCACCTTCCATGCAGTATAAAGACCCCTTCTATATTTCTCCAAAGAGAGCATACGCACTGAGTGTTGTATAGAAGGCTAAATTTCCTGCCCCTACGCATTTCTCCCATTTTCCAGTGGCAGTCAAAAGTCGTTGCCCAGGTTGTCCCTTCCACCTTTATTTCTTTCCTCTGTTACTTTCATTTTTTTGAACTGATTAACTTGTTCTCATCCTGATATACCTGAAATATTGCTCATTGGACGTTAAACTCCAACTAATCAATCAATCAATCCCATAGGGTTAAACGTTAAACTAAGTTCAACACTGGGGCCATCTCTGATGAGGTGTAGACTTGTCAGGCATATTCTTTACAGAGGCCCATCAAAAGTCTATTGTGACCAACTTTGATTCCAACTGGCCAAGTATTTTCAGAGAAGAAAGTTTTCAATTATGTTTTCCAATAGGATTCAATGTTAAACTAAGTTCCCAAATCAGGGCCATCTTGGATGAGACACAGACTTGCTGGACACATTTTTAAAAGGACTAGAAAAGGTCTATTGTGACTCAGTTTGGTTTAAATAGACTCTGTGGCTTGAGAGAAGGAGATCTTTGAATGCTTTCCTATATGTTCCAATGTTAAACTATGTTCCCACTGGCAGACATCTTGAATCTGATGACAGTTGTTACCAAGTGTGGTTCTAATTGGCCAGGTACTTTCAGAGAAAATCTTGAATGTGTTTTCCCTTAGGGTCCAACGTTAAATTATGTTCCCTGCTGGCAGCTTAATCTTCCATGAGGTGAGGCACATCAGACAGCTTCCATCATGAAGATAAAAGGTAGTCCTTGACATGCTAAACATTTTTGCATTGAAATTTACCATGTATCTAAGAGTTTTTTTCAAAATTTAGGCAAAATTAATAAAATTACAAAATTAGACCAATAAAGGGCAATAACTCTTATATGGGTACTATGATTTTCTTCAACCAAATTTACAGATGGATTGGTCTTGATATGCTGAACATTTTTGCAATTAAAGGTTGAACTTTTGACAAAAAATAAATATTAAAATTTTAAATATTTTACAGAAAAAGGGCAAAAACTCCAAAAAGGGTTTTCTTCAAAATTGCTAGGTTGGTAGATCACTTTTACCACGCCAAGATTTTAATATCAGTAACCATTTTGTGTTATTTGCCACAAGCAGCAATTTAACCCCTATGTGCTATTTTTATGACAGCCATGTTGTTTGGACTCATCAAACACAATTTTGAATCTAAATAGCCTGATAATGAGTAAAGCCAATTTTGGTTTCAGAGGAGAAGATTTTGGAAAAAGTTAATGATGGACAAACGGACAAGGGACGGATGGATGACTGACACTGATAGCCCAAGTGATGGCAATAGCTCACATGGTCTTTAACGCCAGGTGAGCTAATGACTTCTTTCAATTAGTCATAAAATAACCAAAAATACAATGCAACCAAAAACGAACCTTCACATGATCAAAGTATAAAGAAAGACCATGCAATGTTTCAGATCTCTTGGGTAAAAGCTGACAAATTGATCACACACAAATTTGTACCCTTCAAAGTTGGGACAGACAGTTTGCAAAGCTATAATTACAGTTCCCTATTTAAAATCTTACCACAGGATCCTTGTATTCTTTAGGAAAGAAGACCTCTACATATCTCCAGACTTCTCCTTTATTTCCTTCTATTTTGGCACCACCAATTCTGGTTCCTCTTGTGCCAACTCGATCTCTTTCGTCAGCAAAAACATCTATTCTTCCAACATCCTTTCCATACATGTAGTAGTAAAAGGACAGACAGTAAGATGTGCCTACAATGATATATTATGTAAAAAAATACGTAAGTAAGTGAGAACGGAACCATCAGTCAAAAGAACAAACAATCCATGGACAATGGCAACATCGGACACACTAAGAAACAAGGACACCACTTGAGTACGGGACAAAAAAGAACTAGAGGCTCACATGAGCCTGTATCTCTCACCTGTTGACTGGTTTTATTCATTGTCACGAAGAGACCACTCATTCATACTATAAATCAGTTCACCAGATGTTACATTTTCAATCTTGGATGAATTACAAACATAAACTTTAAGTTGTTGTAGGATAACAGTTTGTACATAATTATTATCTCCCTTTCTATGTGTAAACTGAACTCCAACATCGCGTTTTCTATTTCAAAAGTGACTACAAGACTAGACTTTTCAAGAAAAATTAACAAAATTAATGTGGACTAAAAGTCTGTAAACAAACAGGCAACAGCAAGAGGTTGTTTCATTTCAGTGATGAAAAAAAAACGATGTCTAAAGCCTGAAGTTACACAACTTCCGTTAACGAGTTAAAACAAATCTTAGGACCGTGTCAAAAAGCAACCCAGAAGGCCTCTGACAATGCACAGACAGTGAAACGTTGAACTAAGCTTTCGTCAATGCTACATTGTACTTTCAGCACCTGTTGCACATGCATCCATACCAGGAAGTTGTTTACAACCGAAATGCTCTCGTGTTTATGTAAAATCATTTCACTGTTAGAACGTTTTTTCCATTTTAATTGCAGGATATCAATTAATAGTTAATAGCAAAGATGCACTTATTTAATCCGTTGAAGATTCCATCCAATGACAAACCATAGCTGTCAACCTCCTATGGCCCAAAATCTGGTCATGACCTGCACTGGATGGTAAAAAATCAGGTCATAACGTGTGACGAACTTTTTTTCATCCCAAATATTGTATTATAAGCGCGCGACGAACTTTTTCACCCCAATCATTCATTTACCAATCATTTATTTAAACATTCTTAGTAACATACTTTAGTAAACTTACTTACTTATTACTTAAAACAGACATCATAATTGAATTTCATGTACATTTAATACCTTTGATTATGATTTTTACTTTGACCACCCTCAAAACATTAACAAAAACTGGACAAAATGTATAAATGTTTAATTCTGACCTAAAATCGGTGTATATCACTTCAACTACTGACTAAAGGTTTTATCTGCATTATAATTTTGTAACTATGCATCGCCAGGTTGCACGATTTGACCAACTGCAGTCCAATCAAATTTTCTTTCCATGAGCACTTGCAAAGCATTTCTGTTTTGTGGGGTTGTTGAATACATTGCTGGTCGATCTTTTCCATTGACTACAAGATGTTTTCAGTACACTCAATGCGTATAGTAGTCTTTAAATGGCTCAATAAACTCCCGTAAGGCTTCATTATAATCCGAGGAGACAATATTCCAAGCCAACAAGTAGAAAAACAACACAACCGGAAATAAAAATAAGAACGTTAATATACAAAACATTACTGGAAATCAATTCCGGATGAAGATGGGTGATGACTTTGATTCTCGGGTTACTTGACAACCCTTTCGGGTTACTGCATCTCATCGGGTGACAAGTGAAAATATCGGGTTACACCTGATGAAATCGGGTGACTTGACAGTAGTCCATGGGCTGGAATAACCCCCCGTGCACCCCCCACTTCCGAACCCCACCTATTTTTTGAAGTCCGCATACATCCCCTCTTCAAAATAAAACATGTTAACACAAGCATATCCTGCACGCACTTGGGGAATTTGGCCCATTTTTAGACTCACCTACAGAAATTTGGTAAAATTTCGTTTTTCGTTAAAGTTTTTCTTTCAGTTGCTTCAAAATGTTGACAAAATGCTTTCAAGTTATAAAAACGAGGTATCAAATGATTGCTTATTGTATGAGCTTTACAAAGAACCCAAGTTTTTACAATTTTCATGCCCAATACATTCTATAGCGCAATTAAACGTACCCCTACCCCAATGAAATATTGACGAAAAAACTGATATTTTCATTGAAATTGCGTAAGTTTGATGGTTTAGAGAACCCGAAGTGCATCTCAATTCCCGATTCTGAAAATTGTTTTTGGCTTTTCAATCTAATTTCTTTATTATGAAATAGGTTAAGACAATGTTAACATATTTTAGATGACCAAAATTTTATTTTCAAATATACCAAACACAGGGACCTTTGAATAATTTCGTTTTTGAATAAGTTTTTTCTTTCTTTTGCCTAATATTATTTTTTAGTTAACAAATACCATTTAAAAAAGGTATCAAATGAAAGCTTATTATATTTGCTTTACAACCATAACAAATAATGGCCAATTTTAGGTAATATATACATCATATATCAATAAAACTTACCCCTACCCCAACAAATTTACTCCAAAATTGTCAATTTTTTGTCTATTTTCGCATAAAAATAACCAGAAGACGCAAAATGTATGATGTATAGGACAATGTTGCATAAGTTATATTATGATTTATATTTTAACAGCCATTTGTTGACTTAAGCTCAAAATTGTGCCCGAAATTGGTGAAAAATGGGAATTTTCAACATTTCAGAATTGTCAAAGTCCACTGCTATATCGTTATACAGTCAAACCTGCCTTAACGACCCACTGTATTAAACGACTTCCTGTCTTATCCGACCATTTGAAGTCCTCCCAATGATATTTGCTATATATTTTAACTGTATTCAACGACCACCTGAGTTACGCGACTAACGACCGTCATTTTGTTCCCAAAATAGCCCCTGTACACTGTTTTAACGACTTAGTTGACAAACAATCAATTATCAACATGTTGACAAGCAGATTAAAAGGAGTCGCTAATCCGGAAGTAGTACCGCTAAAGGGAGATAACATCGTAAGGGAGATAATCCAAATTGATTATCTGCTCCTATTTTGTCTTCTCAGCTTGCAATCAATTAAGTTTGATGTTTTAACAATATTAATTAACATGAACTAAGGTTACCTGTCAATCAATTATTTGAATGAACAAAGGAATCTTTTATAATTTAATAGGTGTTATTGAATTAATTAATCAATTAGTTAAATGAACAAAGAAATCTTTTATAATGAATAGGTGTCATTAAATAAAAAAAAT
>MJUU01051840.1:37443-52947 GCA_002080025.1 Modiolus philippinarum | reverse complement strand
CACGGAAAGTGTTTCCAGCCCACGGACTACAGGTATGTGACAAACCATTCTACCGAAGTTTACATATAATAATTTTCAGTTAAGGGGGGTGTGCAATCGTTTTTCTTGAATAATTCTTTTAAACGATCATCAAATTCTTTCAAAGCTGTGTGAATTACTTAATTTTCTCACTAACTCTTGGCTTAAATTCAAAAATATGATTTTGGTCTTATAGCTTTTTCAAATTGAAGCACCTGTTTTTCTTCATAGTGCATTTCAACTGACAGGGTCATGACATTAGAAAGCGTTGCAATGCAACCTTTCTAAAAACAAAACATAAAATTTGGAAGGATACTTTTTATTTCTAAAATTACAGTATTTTTTTTTGGTTTCCATGGCAACCGAAAGCTCCACCATCCATTACAACCAATAACAGAACACCATTCAAAAAAAAAAAACAAAAAATTGGGCAGGGGTTCCCCTTATAATCAAGGTAATACATATTGCTGAAATTAAAACATTCAGACCACAATTCAAATAAAAATTCAAAAATTTGGACAGAAGTTCCCCTTAAAATAAATAGGGCCAATGTAAAAACTATGTTTCCAGATGATGGCCATCTTGGATGAGGTACGAACCTGCCAGATACATTTTTTGGATGGGACCACCTAAGGACCATTGTGGCTTAGTTTGGTTCTAATTGGACTAGTAGTTTCTGAGAATAAGATCTTTGAATGTATATTCCATAGGGTCCAATGTTAAAACTATGTTCCCGCTGGCGGCCATCTTGGATGAGGTACGGACCTGCCAGATACCTTTTATGGAAGGGACCATCTAAGGACCATTGTGACTAAGTTTGGTTATAATTTGACTGATAGTTCTGAGAAGAAGATCTTTAAATGTCTTTTCCATAGGGTCCAATATTAAAACTAAGTTCCCCGCTGGTGGCCATCTTGGATTAGGTACGGACCTGCCGGATACAACTTTTAAAGGGGACCATCCAAGGACTATTGTGACCAAGTTTAGTTCCAACTGGCCCAGTGGTTTCAGAGGAGAAGATCTTTGAATGAAAAGTTCGCGACGGACGGTCGCCGGACGCCAAGTGATGGCAAAAGCTTACCCTGGCATAGCCAGATGAGCTAAAAATAATAAAATTATGAAAATTTTAAAAAGAAATGGCAATAACTTCAAGACTGAAAATCAGGTTCTTCCCTACATCAGTAGATCATTTTTAGCTCACCTGACCCAAAGGGTCAGGGTGAGCTATTGCCATCACTTGGCGTCCGTCGTCCGTCCGTCGTCCTTCGTCTGTACGTTAACTTTTCACATTTTCATCTTCTCCTCTAAAACCACTGAAGCAAATTCAACCAAACTTTACAGGAATGATGTATGGAAGGTCCTTTACAAAGATTGCTCATTTTGTTCCAATCTGATAAAAACATGGCCGACAGCGCAGAACTTAGGTTTAACATTGGACCCTATGGGAAAAATCACATTTTCATCTTCTCCTCTGAAACCGCTGAAACAAATTCAACCAAACTTTACAGGAATGATATACTAAAGGCCCTCAACAATTATTGCTCATTTCGTTTAGATCCGATAAAAAACATGGCTGCCAGCGCTGAACTTAGGTTTAACATTGAACCCTATGGGAAAATACACAAATCGTCTTCTCCTCTGAAACCACTGAAGCAAATTCAACCATACTTTACAGGAATGATGTACTAAAGGTCCTCAATGAAGATTGCTCATTTCGTTTGGATCTAATAAAAAACATGGCCGTCAGGGTGGAACATAGTTTAACATTGGACCCTATGGGAAAATCACATTTTCATCTTCTCCTCTGAAACCACTGAAGCAAATTCAACCAAACTTTACAGGAATGATGTATGGAAGGTCCTCAACGAAGACTGCTATTTTCTTTTGGATGGATAAAAACATGGCCGCCAGCACGAAACGTAGTTTAACATTGGACCCTTTGGGAAAATCTTCATAAGCAAATTTAACTTAACTGTATTGGAGTTATGAATGGAATTATATTAACAAAGAATACTTATTTCAATTGAATCTAATAAAAACATGGATGTGAGGAGAACAAAGCTTAACATTAGACCCTATAGGAAAGACATATTTGGTCGTCAGCATAGGCGCTGCTTAAAAGCATCTTTGTCAGGTGAGCGATACAGGCTCAGTATCTGAGCCTCTAGTTTATATTTGTGATGGTTTTTGAGTTATTCATCTAAAACTGGAACTTATCCTTTGTTCTATCCTGAATTCCTTGGATATAATTTTGAAATAGATACCCTGGTTTTCACTCAAGCCAAGTTTTGTTAAAATTTGGCAAATGGCAGCCAAGTTTTTTGGATACAATTCTGTCCTTGGAGCCATGTTTTTTGTCGAATTGGAACAAAATGTGCAACTTTTCATTCAAAGATCTTCTCCTCTGAAACCACTGGGCCAATTGGAACCAAACTTGGTTACAATAGTCTTTGTAAAGGACTTTCCATACATCATTTCAGTACAGTTTAGTTAAATGTTTAGTTAAATTTGCTTTAATAGTTTCAGAGCAGATGTTGAAAATGATGTTTTCCCATAGGGTCCAATGTTAAAACTAAGATCCGCTCTGGGGGCCATATTTTTTATCGAATCGGAAGGAAATGTGCAATCTTTGTTAAGGACCTTCCATACATCATTATTTAAAGTTTGGTTGAATTTACTTCAGGGGTTGCAGAGAAGATGAAACGTGAATTTCCCACTTTGTTCCGTGCTGGCGGCCATGTTTTTTCTCAAATTGGAACAAATGTGCATTCTTTGTAAAGGACCTCCCACAAAACATTTCAGTACAGTTTAGTTACATTTGCTTCAGCAGTTTCAGTGCAGATATTGAAAATGATGTTTTTCCCATAGGGTCCAATGTTAAAACTAAGATCCACGCTCAGGCCATGTTTTTTATCGAATCAGAAGGAAATGTGCAATTTTCGTGAAGGACCTTCCATACATCATTCCTGTAAAGTTTGGTTGAATTTGTTTCAGTGGTTTTAGAGGAGAAGGTGAAAATGTGAAAAGTTAACGCCGGACGACAGACGATGGATGCAGAGTGATGGTAATAGCTGGCACTGATCCTTTGGTCAGTGTGAGCTATTACTAAAAAGCTTACAACTGACAGACAAATGAAGGACACCAAGTGATGTGAATAGCTCAAGTTGAGCTAATAAATGAATCGGCAAACAGGAAGTAGATGAGTGATACATACAACAGACGAGAAATCTGTGAAGAAAATTTTTATCAATAATTATTTTGAAAATAGGTCTCGTACAATTTTGGAACTTCCAGGATCAAAAGTTGTACCCAGAAGTTACATTTTAAACAAGGATATACGACGTTTCAAACAAAAATTTGAACTTCATAATCCTCAAACGTCATGTTTTGGCAGGAAACGTTTTCGAATTGCCTGTTTATCGTTGATTCTCGCGAGTCACATGACGAGACTTACAGACCCTATATCAATGAATTAGCAAACAGGAAGTAAATTATCTAGAGCCTGGATAGGGGGAACAACTCATCAAACTAAAGCTTTAGACTAAATATCATATCATTCCTTTACATAAAACCTGAGAAATCTTCAAAGAAAATTTTCATGATGAACAGATGTACAGACAAGGGTAAAACTTAATGCCCCATCGCTTACAGAGGGGGCATATAAAATATGCAAATAATACAAGGCTTTGAGGGGTATGGAGAAGATTTCCTTATTTAACATTAAGCATAGACTCTTTAATATATAGACAACAATATATACCTGATATTTTTGTCCTCAAAGTATGTAATGAGAATTCCTGCAATGCCTTTCCATTTCTAGCATCAAAGTACATGTAGTAACTGTTAGAATATGCACCAGGTGGTCCAGTATTTGGTGTTGGTGTTGGACCCTGAAAAAGAAGTTGTATAATGCAACGTTCTTCCATTAATATAACTCAAGGAACTCTTATGTGTTTGAAAGCAGAAATAGATGTCAAGGTACCGGTAGATCTGACTGCATACCTGCCCAGATGAATAAAAAGAATGCAGATATAGATAATTCGTGAAACAATGGGAATCAGTAGTGATTGTATTGAAAAGGTCTGTAAATAAAATCAGATTCTGACAGATGGACAACAGACGATGGACGCCAAGGGATGGCAAAAGCTCAACCTGGCCAAGTGAGATAACAAAAATTAGGTAATCTGTACCTTTGAGAATTTTGGTTCTCTTTGATCCCTAAAAAGCTAAGAAAAGAAATAAGTTATCAAAAAACATATGGTAAAGTACCGTTAAAAATGTTTAATAAGGAATCCATTGCAAACTAGAGGCTCAGATACTGAGCCTGTATCGCTTACCTTACAAAGATGCTTCTAAATCATGCCTATGCTGATGAGCAAAAATGCAATTCCTATAGGGTCTGATGTTAACCTATGTTCTCTACTGACATCCATGTTTTTGTCAAATTCAATTGAAACTAGAGCTGAAGGCAAAGCCAGATTAATACCACCCCAACTGCATTTGAGTACCAAGGCTAACATTTTGAAATTTGACCTTCAGCCATATGGTAATTGGAAAGTAAATCTAACAGAAATAAAGCCTGTCAGGACTGAAGTTACAGGTTTTATTCCAATCAGTTAATATCTGGTACTTCATTTAAAGGGTAACACATTAAATAATATATAATTAGGTACAGCTCCAGAAACGAAATGCACATGGTTTTAATATCATAAAGGTCACAGGTCAAAGTCAAGGTCACAGTGACCTAAATTTGGTACATGACACATTGTATTCCCATGATGCATCAACACACTAAGTTTGATAATCCTAGGTGCTACGAAACAAAAGTTCTGCTCTGGACACAAAAGGGGATGGATTGACAGACAGACAGACAGACATGGTGATTCCTATATAAACCCCCCAAACTTTGTTTGTGGAGGGTATAATAAGTATTCTTTGTTAAGATCTTTCCATACATTACTCCAATACAGTTTAGTTGAATATGCTTTAATGGTTTCATGCTGCTGATGAGGAATAAATTTCCGAAATGGCCATACAGCTCATTAAAATTAATGCAGTTGAAGTTAACATATGTGTTATGGTCTCATGTTCATTTACTCCATATCCTTTCGTAAAATATTTAATACAGGAGTTTGTCTTTTATTGCAGTGTGGAGTTGGTAAAACAATTCCCCGTGGTAGAGATGTATGCTCTTTATTTTTCTTAGATATGGTGTACTTGTACATGAGATAATATCTCATGTGTACACTTTGTTCAATTACTATTATCTAAATTTATGTAAATTCTAAAACCTAAGGATTAACTCCCTCCATCGTAGTTGATATTACTGATTATNNNGATTTCGTTTGGTTTTATGCACTTTAACATTTTTTGAAATAATGGATTTCCTTTGTTTGGATTCTAGTGCTGCTGATGAGGAATAAATTTCCGAAATGGCCATACAGCACATTAAAATTAATGCAGTTGAAGTTAACATATGTGTTATGGTCTCATGTTCATTTACTCCATATCCTTTCGTAAAATATTTAATACAGGAGTTTGTCTTTTATTGCAGTGTGGAGTTTGTAAAACAATTCCCCGTGGTAGAGATGTATGCTCTTTATTTTTCTTAGATATGGTGTACTTGTACATGAGATAATATCTCATGTGTACTCTTTGTTCAATTACTATTATGTAAATTTATTTAAATTCTAAAATCGAAGGATTAACTCCCTCCATCGTAGTTTTGTCCTTAGCTATATTTGATATTACTGATTATTCTGATTTCGTTTGGTTTTATGCACTTTAACATTTTTTGAAATAATGGATTTCCTTTGTTTGGATTCTAGTGCTGCTGATGAGGAATAAATTTCCGAAATGGCCATACAGCTCATTGAAATTAATGCAGTTGAAGTTAACATATGTGTTATGGTCTCATGTTCATTTACTCCATATCCTTTCCTAAAATATTTCAGAGTAGATGATGAAATTGAAGATTTTCCCATATGATCCTATGTTAAACTATGTTCCGGCCTAGCCATAATGTTTTTGTGTCACCTGCTGTAAGCAGAGCCTACACATAGGGATTACTATCTGTCGTCTTACACCGTCATCCTGCTTCGTCTGTCGGTTTTTGTATCCATAACTCCTTCAAAACTGCTAGTCCAATTCCAACCAAACTTTCAGGGTATGTTGTTCACCTGGTGTAGTTGTGCACCTGATACTTAGAATTTTGGTTTACAGATTTTAGAGGTTCACAGAGCCCTAATTACTCATTTGTTAATCTGATTTGTTAATCCTGAACTGCGTCATGACTTTAAGTCAGATTCCAACCAAACTTACAGGATATGTTATTCACCTGGTGTAGTTGTGCACCTGATGCTTAGAATTTTGATTTTTATAAATTTTAGAGGTTCACTAAGCCAAAAAAAGCTCATTTGTTGATGAAGTTTGTTAATCTGGAACTCCTTTGAAGCTGTAAGTCATATTCCAACCAAACTTTCAGGATATGTTGTTCACCTGATATAATTGTACACCTGACACTTAAAATTTTGATTTGATAAATTTTAGAGGTTTACTGAACCAAAATTGCTCATTTGTTAAATTTGTTTGTTAATCTGTGACTCCTTCAAAACTGTCTGACAAATTCCAACCAAACTTTCAGTATATGTTGTTGATCAGATCTGCTTATGCACATAATACCTAAAGAATTGTTATTACATTTTTTAGAGGTTTGCCAAGCCAACATAGCTCATTTGTTAATGCAGTTTGTCAATCTGAATAAGTCCTCCAAAAATAGAATTTATATTCTAAACAAATTTGCAGGATATGTTTTTTTCCTAATCTGGACATACACCTGATACTTGAAATTTTAATTTTACAGATTTTAGTGGTTCACTTGGCCAAAAATGGCCCTTTTGTAGTGCGGGCGACACAAGTGTTCTATGGAAAACCCATCAATTTTTTTTATCTGATCAAAACAAAATGAGGAATATTTGTAAAGGTCCTTCCATACATCATTCCTGTAGAGGTTGGTTGAATTTGCTTCATTTGTTTCAGAGGAATAGATGAAAATATGATTTTCCCATAGGGTCCAATGTTAAAACTACGTTCTGTGCTGGCGGCCACCTTTTATCAGATTGGAACTAAATGAGCAATCTTTGTTAAGGACCTTCAATACTTCATCCCTGCATAGTTAGGTGATATTTGCTTAAGCGGTTTCAGAGGAGAAGATGAAAATGTGATTTTCCAATAGGGTCCTACATTACACTATGTGCTGTGCTGGCAGCCAAGTTTTTTTATTGGATCAAAATGAAATGAGCAATCTTTGTTTAGGACCTTCCATACATCATTCCTGCAAAGTTTGGTTGAAACTGCATCAGGGGTTTCAGAGGAGAAGGTGAAAATGTGATTTTTCCCACAAGGTCTAATGTTAAACCTAAGTTCCGCGCTGGCAGCCATGTTTTCTATGGGATCAGAATGAAATGAGCAATCTTTGTAAAGGACCTTCCATACATCATTCCTGTAAAGTTTGGTTGAATTTGCTTCAGCGGTTTCAGAGGAGAAGATGTGGTTTTTCCCTTGGGTCCAATGTTAAAACTAATTTCTGGGTTGAAAGCCATGTTTAATGTCAGATTGGAAGGAAATAAGCAATCTTGGTAAAGGACCTTCCATACATTATTCCTGTAAAGTTTGATTGAATTTTCTTCAGTGGTTTCAGAGGAGAAAATTAAAATGTGATTTCTCCCATAAGGTCCAATGCAAACCTAAGTTTTGCACTGGCAGCCATGTTTTTTGGTCAGATCATAATGACATGAGCAATCCTGGTAGAAGACCTTCAAAACATCATTTCTGTAAAGTTTAGTTGAATTTGCTTCAGTGAATTTGGAGGAGAAGATGAAAATGTGAAAAGTTAACGGACAGACGACATATGCCAAGTGATGGCAATAGCTCACACTGACCCCTTGGGACAGGTGAGCTAAACATAGAAAGCAGCCACAGCCTGCTAAGCTCACCTCGTTGTGCAGCATTGTCACATTTGAACATGTAAGTAAAAAGGAATGAACTATAATCATTCTTTTTAACAGATTCAGTCATGCATAAGATGTAGTTAAGAGACTGCATACGAAGCACGAGTTGTTGTTGCCATCCCAAAATGCATCATACGTACAAATATGGTTGATGTGGGACATATCATTAAGCTGGAATGGAATTTAACCATTCTACCTAACCAAGTCGCTCATGCTTTAAATATAGGCCACAGTCAGCATCCGAAGCATGCATTGTTGTCATCCAAAAATGCACCATTCATACCAATATGGTTGATGTGGGACATGTCAGTGAGTAAGAATGTACTTTAACCATTCCACCTAATCAAGTCTCTCATGCATAAAATATAGATCACAGTCAGCATCTGAAGCATGTATTGTTGTTGTTGTCCAAAAATGTACCATACATACCAATATGGTTGATGTGGGACATGTCAGTAAGAGGGAATAGACTTTGACCATTCTACCTAACCAAGCCGCTCATGTGTAAAATATAGGTCACAGTCAGCATCCTAAGCATACACTGTAGTTGTCATCCCAGAATGCATCATACATACCAATATGGTTGCTGTGGGATATGTCAGTAAGCAGGAATGGACTTAAACCATTCTTCCTAACCGGACGTCTACGTCTTTGTGGACGCTCAGGTGAACAACACATTCTGAAAGTTTGGTTGAAATCCGACTTACAATTTTGAAGTAGTTGCAGATTAAGAATCTGGATTAACAAACTAATTGTTTCAGACTCTGTGAACCTCTTACAGACTTGCCCACCCCTCTTGGTCAAAAATAGTAAGTTACTTGATCAAAAATCGTAATCTGAGATCGAAAATAGTAAAGCACTTTTTAATGCAAAAAACATGTTTTAAAACAGAAACTTCACCTTTAAATGAAAGGCACATTATGAAGTTACACAGTACTCCCACCAAGAATACATTTTTTCTAAGATGGAAGCCTAGAATTCTTGTCTAAAAGATTGTTTTTTACATTCTTTTTATTATCGGAAATGCCGAATTTAACTATAATACACGGAACCTGAATGAAATTATGGACCGGAGCTGAAAAAATTACGGAAATACCGCAAACTGAACAAATCGTAAGGAAATGGTAAACCATCGTAAGGGCGTAAGATGGCATTGAAAATAGTAAGCCTTACGCCAAAATCGTAAGGGTAGGCCAGTCTGCTCTTATATCTGTAAAATCAATATTTTAAGCAATCAAGTTACAGGTGCACAATTACAGCAAGTTAACAACATATCCTGAAAGTGGTTTGAGTGGATGTACAGTGTTGGAAGAGTTTGAATTATTGCGATACACATAGAATAATACCCCAGTATTGTTAGGTGATGAACCAAAAATTCTCCTTTGTTGAAAGATGAACTGAAGCTTTACATCTAAACAATATACAGTTATTGACTGGGTCCGAAAACAACAGCTGTTTTGTTTGACCCGAGGACTGAACTGTTGCACGAAGCCGAAGGCTGAGTGCAACAGTTTAGTCAGAGGGTCAAACAAAACAGCTGTTGTTTGAGGACCCAGTCTATAACTGTTTTGTTATACCTTTTCATGTTCAATGAATACGCTCCATTTCATCTGAATACAATTCACGATTGGTTATGCAGACGACCGAACATCAAGTGATATGGGCGTAATATCTTTGAACCAATCAAAATAAGGCAGGTGGTAAACAGATCGGTGTCGGTCAACAGACTGAAAACTGTTGACTGGTCAACAGATCGTTTTTTGGTTTCATTAATAAAACAGACAAATTGTCGATATTTTCCCCCAATGCATTTATATAAGGAACATATCATAAGGTATAACAATACCTATTGTAGAAGTGTGAATCTGCTTTAGGGCATTCTATTGTCAATCGACTCTTGATTAAATTACCTATGGAAAAAATTTCTTTCTTTGGTCAAGAATTTTGTTGCAACTTACTGTTTTGTCATTTAATGATTGCTAAATGGTGAAATTATTTCCCTAATGGTCAAGTCTTTTATATTTCATCATTAAGTCATTATTGAGCAATCATTAAATGACATTAGAATAAGTTGCAACAAAATTCTTGACCAAGGAAGGAAATTTTTCCATAGGTAATTTTATCAAGAGTCGATTGACAATAGAATGCCCTAAAGCAGATTCACACTTCTTCAATAGGTATTGTTTAGTTGTAAAGCTTCAGTTCATCTTTCAACAAAGGAGAATTTTTGGTTCATCACCTAACAATACTGGGGTATTATTCTATGTGTATCGCAATGACAAACTCACAGATATAACTAAGGATGACAATGATTAGACCTCAGATGGTCTTTCTATGTGTCAATTCAGCTTTCAATGAGATATCTGGTATGTTGCTGTTTATCATACAAACATGTATTAAAATCTGTTAGAAAACTTACTGTTTGAAGTTTCCACTGGTATGTATTCTTGTTCTGAAAAAAGCAGGCTTCACCTGGCTCAAAATCACAAATTAATTTCTTATCTGAAAAAGAATTCCAATTTTTAATAATTTTGAAATGGTTGAGGCTATTTTTGAAGGATATGTCGTCTTTTTGCTTCCAACGATACGACCTCTGCAATTTATTACAAACTGGAAGTACAAAGAAACTGTATATGAAGAACTCTTGAAAAAGTAGTTATTGTTAGTGAAATTAATTTTGGAAGGTGTAGTACATTGAAGTGTGGAAATACTAGTGCTCATGTGGAAGGTGCAGTAGATTGAAGTGTGGAAATACTAGTGCTCATGTGGAAGGTGCAGTAGATTGAAGTGTGGAAATACTAGTGCTCATGTGGAAGGTGTAGTAGATTGAAGTGTGGAAATACTAGTGCTCATGAAAATTTGTATCCAAAAATTGGTCATGTGTCCTTGACATTCTGTAGCTCCATAAGGGCACATACATGAAACTTGCACCAAAGTAATAATAAAGTTAAAACTTTTGAATTATAAACATATTCTTTATATGAATCTTAGTTATAGCATATATTCATTAAACAAAGTGATGGTTTTATCAGTTTAGAATACTATTTCTCTAATTCTTATGCTGTTCTCTTCAATTTCATTCTATAGGAGATCAAACTGTTCTCCAACATGTGGATAAATTGATCTCGCGATTTCATTGGATATTGAAAAGGTCACGAACTTTTCTTCAAATAGAAAAATATACCTTCAATAAATTTACTTTGAGTATAAATCAATATAAAAAGCATTTTTTCAAAGCATACATTGTTTATTTATTTTGAATCTCCTTTGATCAATTTGCTTTTGTTGATTTCCGTGCGATGTAAATTTCATATCCAGTGACATCACAGTATTGATTGTAGAGGCCCATGACTGGATAGAAACTAAAACACATTAAAATGCCATTAATTTTAGAATTAGAGAAATAAAATGTATCATTTGCAAGTCGTTGATTATCATAGTTCTACTGTCTCGAGGGTTAAACATAAAAGTTCTCACTAAAGCTCCAACATTTAAAGTTTAACCCTTTCAACAGTAGAACTATGATAATCATCAACTTGAAAGGATAGATAATATTTTACCACACCCTTTGAGAGAGCTTAAAAAAAAACATGTTGATATTAATTTTGTACATCTACAAAAAATCATTGTATGGTTGAATTGTAATTGAAATAACAAAATGTGGACATCCAAATGACAAATTGATGGGCAAGTTATTTCATTTTAACTCCTATTAGTGTTGGGCAAGCTATTCTATTTTAAGTAGTGTCTTTTAATGTGAAACGTAAACAATACAGCTGCCACAAATGAGGAGCCTACCTGATCTTTGCCCAGGCTGCACTAAATTGTTATTTGTGAGTCATCTATTGATATGCAATTTAGTTCTGCATGTAAGTTTCATTTGACATGATTTGAAAGTACATTTAACTAGAGGCTCACATGAGCCTGTATCGCTCACCTAGTGACTGGTTTTATTCATTGTCACAAAAAGACCACCCATTCATACTATAAATCAGTTCACCAGATGTTGCATTTTCAATCTTCGATGAGGTACAAACATTAAAATTACAAACTTTGAAAGGGACCATCCAAAGACAATTGTAACGAAGTTTGGTTCCATTTGGCTCTGTAGGTTCAGAGGATAAGACATTTGAATGCATTTCCCATAGGGTCCCTATTTTAAACTATGTTCCCTGCTGGTGGCCATCTTGAACGAGGTATGAACATAAAAATCACAAACTTTGAAGGGAAACATCTAAAGACTATTGTAACCAAGTTTGGTTCCAATTGGCTCAGTGGGTTCAGAGGAGAAGACATTTGAATGCATTTCCCATAGGGTCCCTATGTTAAACTGTGCTCCACGCTGGCAGCCATCTTGGATGAGGTACGAACGTAAAAATCACAAACTTTAAAGGGGACCACCCAAGGACTATTGTGACCAAGTTTGGTTCAGTTTGACTTGGTAGTTTCAGAGAAGAAGATCTTTGAACACATTTCCCATAGGGTCCTATGTTAAACTATGTCCCGTGCTGGCGACCATCTTGGATGAAGTACAAACATAAAAATCATAAACTTTAAAGGGGGACCATCCAAAGACTACTGTGACAAAATTTGGTCCCCATTGGCTCAGTGGTTTCAGAGGAGAAGATCTTTGAATGCATTTCCCGTAGGGTCCTATGTTAAACTATCTTCCCCACTGGCTGCCATCTTGGATGAGATGCGAACCTGCTGGACATATGTAGAAGTTGTAGTTCTGCAAAACCTCAACACTTTTGCAATTCATATTTAACCTTTCTCTCAAACAGTTTTTGAAATGAAAGTAAAAATGTTAAAATATTGTGAAAATTCAAAGAACTAGAGCTGTCGCCAAAAGGCAACCAATTATGCTCCCGCTCATTGAACCCTGAATCAATATGGCAAGTGCATATATTTAAGTGTGTCTTGACACAATACAGGTGTTGACACAGTACAAGTATGGACACAATGATATGCCTCCCCTTTTTCCAAAATATATAAAAGGGAAGTTCTGAGCCTGAAAATCAATTCTATGGGTGCTAGGCAATCTCCCTGTAAAGTTTCATCCATTTTGAGGCACTTTGAATTTTCCCGCCTTTTTCCAGTTTCCATGGCAACGGCAGCCATTTTGAAAATTCTGAGACCAAAAATCATTTCTGTGGGTGCTAGACATCCTTCTAGTAAAGTTTCATCAAATTTGAGGCACTCTGAATTTTCCTGCCTTTTTTTCAGTTTCCATGGCAACCACGGCCATTTTGAATATTCCAAAAGATATGTGTGTGCACAGCTCCTTATTGTAAGTTAGATTCCTTTGAAGTAGTTGGAATTTGTTTGCAAACTTACTTAAAAACATGGATAGTTGTGTTTTTCATTCGTACGGACGGATGACAGACGGAAAGACAGACGACGGATGCCGAGTGATGGCAAAAGCTCACATGGCCTTTGGCCAGGTGAGCTAATGACTAAGAATTCATTTACCTGAACATGTAGGTCCACCCCATGCACTTGGACACACACATACTGCTCTTGTTCCTGTTTTATCCAGTTTACAAGATCCACCATTATTGCAGGTTTTCTTAAGACATGGATTCTCTGTAAAAATCAGTTCAATAACTGGTGATATATCTCATGAAATCTCTAACTTTTTAACTTTATTCAATCCATATACATACAAACAAGAAATATGTGGACTAAGTATATCCCTGCTCTACAAGTAACAGTAGAAATTTGCATCTAGCAAGTTAAATATGACCAGAAAGGAGTCATGCATAGTAAAAGACATATTCTCTAAATCCAATAGAGCGAACCCATATTGTACAACATCAAATCGTCAATAACTTACAGTCCTTGCATATTTCATTTAGGCCGTTGTTTTTTTATTCTTGGTTTTATGAACCCTCCTACCCTAAAAATTTTGCCCCAAAATTGAAAAAAATTAGCTTTTTGGATTTTATTTTTATTTTTTTTCCTACCCTACAAATATTTGGCCTATTTTTTAATAAAATTCCTATTGTTTTAATCCAAATTACAGTTTTTTTGCCCGACTTCAATTTTTCTGGAATTTTATTTTTTATTTTTTTCGTTCCTCCTACCCATAAACACTTGAGAAAAATTTCGTAAAACAAAAAATTAAAAAACAATGGCCTTATGTACACTCAGTCTGGCAACAGAACATTATTTCCTTTATTATGACGTTTAAATTTGATACCATCAAGCAGTACTTCAGGCAAGCATTTTCACATTGTACCTTGTCCTGATGACGGCCGTTTATGGTAAAACATGTCGACGAATAAAGTTTCTGCAGTTTACTAAAGTGTTGTTGTCATTATGGTATTTAAAAATAAACTTAATAAATGAATCACCCAAATAGCAGCATCAAATAATTACAATTGAAATTTACAACTCACTTGAAGACATGGAACTGAAATCTTGAAACACAACCAAACTTGGTTACCTAGCAACAAACCTTCTTTGTGTTATAAAATCTTATCTATGTAAAAAATGGTAATATACAGTTTAATAGCAAAATTTTAATTGTGGTCTTTACATTATATCAAGTTCATATTTTATTTATTTATTTTTTTTCTAATACAACTAAATGAAACAATCATACAATATTTCTAAATCAATAAATGGAACCAGCTCACATTGTATACCCACTTCGATTTTAAAATAGCCGTATTTAAAATTGTCATTTAAAATTGTCATAAAAGAATATTTGATATCATTTGGTTATTAGTGACGTATATTCAATTAAAATCAGAAAACGCACTAATGGTGCAAAAGCCCAGTTGCAAATATTTGTTATTTTCATAAGTACCATTCCAGACCACAATTCAAAATAAAGGGCTACGCCGAGCTCAGCATGATACGACCGCAGCATGTCGTCCACTGAAATTTGAAAAAGTGTAATTTAAAGCGAGTATGGACAAACGAAAGAGCTTGACACAATAATTAGAAGGATGCAATAAGGAGATTGACCCAGTAATTAGCTGGACACAAACTAGGGAAAATAAAAATTAGCCCTAATGACTCCTTATGATTCCTCTTTGACCTTTTAAAGCTCAGAAACGGTAAGAGCTACGCAAAATCTGTTGACATACTACTGAAGAGGAATCCAAAGAAAAAAATCCCATCGAAATCCTATGAAAAATAAAAATTTTAGGTTATCTGTAAATTTATGATTTTGGCCCCCTTTGGCCCCTCATAGCTCGGAAACGGTAAGAGCTACACCAAATCCGTTGACATATCACTGAAAGCTTACATCAAGAGGAATCCAAAGAAAAAAATCCCATCGAAATCCTATGAAAAATACAAATTTTAGGTTATCTGCAAATGTATGATTTTGGCCCCCTTCCGCCCCTCATAGCTCGGAAACGGTAAGAGCTACGCCAAATCCGTTGACATATTACTGAAAGCTTACATCAAGAGGAATCCAAAGAAAAAAATCCCATCGAAATCCGATGAAAAATAAAAATTTTAG
>MJUU01051840.1:0-36753 GCA_002080025.1 Modiolus philippinarum | reverse complement strand
TTAAACGGGTGGGGCCACAAACCCGAAATTAAAACCCGGGATTGCCATTATGCCAAGAAACCACATACTGAAATTTGAAGATGATCCGTCCACTAGAAACAAAGTTATGCTGGCCACAGACGCCGACGCCGACGACTGCGCCATACCATAATACGACCGCAAAATTTTTGCGGTCGTATAAAAAATTGGACAGGGGTTCCCCTCATAACCCAGGTTATACATATTGCTGAAATAAAAACATTCCAAGTCCCCCTTTCAAAAAAAAAAACAAGAAATGGATGTCGATATGACATCAAACCGGGTTTTCCTTCACTATTTGAATGCAGAAATAGGTACTTGTGTGAAAAGCTGTTTAACTTATACCTCCTCTCATTATGTGCAGTGTCTCTTAAAAATCACTACTTACAAGTCAAACAAAAAGCATATGGTCAAAACACCTATAAATTTTTCTAAGTTCAAAGGGGCATAACTCCTGGAAAAATTGTACGATGAAAAATCCCCGACAATTTGCACATCTACATATGGTGTCCTTGCTACATACAAAGTTTCATGAGATTCTGTTGAATGGTTAAAGAGGACTTGAACTTACAAGCATATGGTCAAAACACCTATAAATTTCTAAGATCAAAGGGAAATAACTCCTGGAAAAATTGTACGATGAAAAATCCCCGACAATATGCACATCTACATATGATGTCCTTGCTACATACAAAGTCTCATGAAATTCTGTTTAACAGTTAAAGAGGACTTGCACTTACAAGCATATGGTAAAAAAACCTATGAATTTCTAAGTTCAAAGGGGCATAACTCCTGGAAAAAATGTATGATGAAAAATCCCTGACAATATGCACATCTACATACGATGTCCTTGCTACATACAAAGTTTCATGAAATTCTGTTGAACGGTTAAAGAGGACTTGTGCTTACAAGGATATGGTC
This sequence comes from Modiolus philippinarum, assembly GCA_002080025.1. Lineage (NCBI taxonomy): Eukaryota > Metazoa > Mollusca > Bivalvia > Mytilida > Modiolidae > Modiolus > Modiolus philippinarum. Next base: position 35,814 of record MJUU01051840.1, on the reverse strand, counting down.
AAAACACCTATAAATTTCTAAGTTCAAAGGGGAATAACTCCTGGAAAAATTTTACGATGAAAAATCACTGACAATAAGCATATCTACATATGATGTCCTTGCTACATACAAACTTTCATGAAATTTTGTTGAAGGGTTAGAGGACTTGTGCTTACAAGCATATGGTCAAAACACCTATAAATTTCTAAGTTCAAAGGGGAATAACTCCTGGAAAAATTGTACGATGAAAAGTCACCGACAATATGCATATCTACATATGATGCTCTTGGTCCATACAAACTTTCATGAAATTTTGTTGAATGGTTAAAGAGGACTTGTGCTTACAAGCATATGGTCAAAACACCTATAAATTTCTAAGTTCAAAGGGGAATAACTCCTGGAAAAATTGTACGATGAAAAATCCCCAACAATATGCACAACTACATATGATGTCCTTGCTACATACAAAGTCTCATGAAATTATGTTGAACGGTTAAAGAGGACTTGCGCTTACAAGCATATGGTCAAAACACCTATAAATTTCTACGTTCAAAAGGGAATAACTCCTGGAAAAATTGTACTATGAAAAATCCCCGACAATATGCACATCTACATATGATGTCCTTGCTACATACAAAGTTTCAAGAAATTCTGTTTAACAGTTAAAGAGGACTTGCACTTACAAGCATATGGTAAAAAAACCTATGAATTTCTAAGTTCAAAGGGGCATAACTCCTGGAAAAATGTATGATGAAAAATCCCTGACAATATGCACATCTACATACGATGTCCTTGCTACATACAAAGTTTCATGAAATTCTGTTGAACGGTTAGAGAGGACTTGTGCTTACAAGGATATGGTCAAAACAACTATAAATTTCTAAGTTCAAAGGGGCATAACTCCTGGAAAAATTGTACGATGAAAAATCACTGACAATATGCATATCTACATATGATGTCCTTGGTCCATACAAACTTTCATGAAGTTTTGTTGAACGGTTAAAGAGGACTTGCGCTTACAACATATGATCAAAACACCTATAAATTTCTTAGTTCAAAGGGGAATAACTCCTGGAAAAATTGTACGATGAAAAATCCCCAACAATATGCACAACTACATATGATGTCCTTGCTACATACAAAGTCTCATGAAATTATGTTGAACGGTTAAAGAGGACTTGCCCTTACAAGCATATGGTCAAAACCCCTATAAATTTCTAAGTTCAAAGGGGCATAACTCCTGGAAAAATTTTACGATGAAAAATCCCTGATAATATACACATCTACATATGATATTCTTGCTACATACAAAGTTACATGAAATTCTGTTGCATGGTTACAGAGGAGCTGCGCTTACAAAATCTGGCAGCCGCCCAACCGCCAAACCAACCGCCCGCCTGCCTGCCCGCCCAACTGCTGTACATCAGCATTTCAATACATGGATTTCCCAACGGGAAAACCCGGTTAAAAAGGCAGGGGTTCTCCCTATAATCTAGTTTATACATTTTTCTCAAATTGTGAAGAAAAATATGTAGAATACTTTTTTCAAAGATTCAGTGTTCTTGTTTGGTTTCCATGGCAACTGAAAGCTCCTATATCCATTACAACCAATTCAAAAAAAAATTTGGGCAGGGGTTCACATTATAATCAAGGTAATATGTATTGCTGAAATCAAAATATTCCAAGTACCCATTTCCAAAAAATATTTGGCAGGGTTCCCCTTATATTCTAGTTTATATATATTCTGATATTGTGAAGATAAATATGTAGTAGAATACTTTTTTTTCAAAGATTTAGTGTTCTAGATCGATTAATTTCTATGGCAACTGAAATCTCCACTATCCATTACAACCCATACCAGACCACCATTCAAAAAAAAAAATTGGGCAGGAGTTCCCCTTATAATCAGGTAATACATATTGCTGAAATCAAAACATTTCAATTCCCCTTTCAAAAAAAAATATGGCAGGGGTTCCTCTAATAATCTAGTTTATACATATTTCTGAAATTGTGAAGAAATATATGTAGCAGAATACTTTTTCAAAGATTCAATGATCTGGTTTGGTTTCAGTGGCAACTGAAAACACCACTATCCATTACAACCCATTTTAGACCAACATTCAAAAAAAAAAATGCACAGGGGATCCACTTATAATCTAGGCAATTCAAATTGCTGATACCGAGTTTCAGGAAAATTTCCAAAAAAATTAGATTACACAATGTAATTTTTTTTCATGTAAGATTTTTCTTAAACTGGAAATTGCAAAAGACTTTTAGGCCAATATAAAATTTTTTTTATTGGTTCTCAGGCCCTCCCTCATCTATTTGGAGGCTTGATAAAAGCCCCTCATTGATCCTATTTTTTGCCATTTCAATAAAATAAAAATAAAAAATAACCCCCCTCACTACATTTTTGGTGGTTTTTACAATGTAAAAAGCTGTATCATCTATTTTTTGGCAAATAAAAAGATAAAACAAATCACCTCCCTCCCTCATCTGTTTCAATGAAAAATGGCCTGAGAACCAATTAATTAATTTTGTATGGCCTTAGAAATATTAAAAAAAAATTTCACATTATATTTATTACCTCCCTTTTTTAAAATTTTGACTTTTCATTATATCTTATTTGTAAGTTAATGAAACCAAAAAATAAGTGTGTTGATGTACATAATTAAAACTAATAAATGAATTGAACATGTTCTAGCAATAAAAAGAGTACCTTTGTATACACAATAAATTTTTTTTAGCTGTTTTTGTTTTCAAAAAATACCTAACATTTGATTTTAATGTTTAATTTTTATTCTATTTTAGAAGTTGTGACCTTGACCTTTGTTGCACAAAATCAATAGGGTTCCTCCTCTAATCAAAAGTCAAGTTGTATTTAAATATGTCAAGTGGTTCTCAAGATATTGTGCAGAAAGCAAAAGTTGACGCCTGGACCCCTGGACACCCAGACGTCCAGACACCTAGACACCAAGATCAATTTTCGTGGTTTTCATAACAAGAGGCTCTCAAGAGCCTGTATCGCTCACCTGGGTCCTGCAGCACTATAATTCCCAATTGATGGTCCATCTTTGGTGGTGTATGTACATAAAAATCAGAAACTTTTTATAAAATTTAATTAAAATTGTTCAAGCAGTTTCAGAGAAAATTTTTGAATGCAGTTTCCAAACTTAAGGGGCCAATGTTAATCTACGTTCCCTGCTGGCAGCTATTAAACATAAACTTTGAAGAGGGTCACATAAGGACTATCATATCAAAATTCTACTGAAATTGTTCAAGCAGCTTCAGAGGAGAAGATCTTTTTATGCATTTCCCACTGGGTCCAATGTTAAACTAAGTTTTGCTACTGGTGGCCATGTTGGAAGACGAATCAGCACCAAAGTAACAACACTTGGTCAGCTTCTCACAAGCAAAGTTTGGATTAAATCTATTTAGAAGTTCTCTAGAAGAAGATCTTTTGTTAAATTAAGTTCACAGCTGGTGACACTTGGTCAGCACCTGACAGGCATCATTCATGTCATGTTTGATTTAAACCCATTCAGCAGTTCTCTAGAAGATCTTTGTGTGAATTTCCCATAGGGTCCAATGTTAAAATTAAGATCATTGCTGGCGGCATGTCGGATGACACATCAGCACCAAAGTAACAACACTTGGTCAGCACTTCATAAGCATCATTCATGCCCAGTTTGGTTCAAATCCATTCAGTGGTTCTCAAGAATAAGTTCTTTGTATGAATTTTCCCATTAGGTCAAATGTTGAACTAAGTTCCCCACTGGCGGCCATCTTGGAAGCAGTCTGAAAACTTGAATGTGTTCAATAAAATATAGTCCTTAACATGCTGAACATTTTTGCAATTTAAACTTGACCTCTATCTCAAAGTTTTTTGAAATATAGGACAAAAAGTAAAAAATCACGAAAAATTTGACAAATAAAGGACCGCAACTCATGTGTAGGTACTCAGATTTTCTTCAAAATATCCATGTGGGTAGATTTTAACATGCTGAACATTTTGGCAATTTAAACTTAACCTCTATCTGTTTGAGTTTTTTAATAAAAAATAAAAAACATCAAAATTTTGAAAATTTTACGGAAAAAGGGCAATAACTCTTAGACGGGTCATCAGATTTTTTCAAAATTTCAGCATGGGTAGATCTTCTCATGCTGATAATTTTTACACTTGTCAGATTTTTTATATCTGTAACAGTTTTTGAGTTATTTGCCAAAAACTGTAATTTCCCTATGTTATATTTTTAGTAACAGCAGCCATGTTGTTTGACCTAAAACATAAAAAATGACAAATTTGAAACTAGATACCCTAGTGATAATTCAGTTAAAGTTTGGTTCCATTTGACCCTGTGGTTTTAGAGGAGAAGATTTTTGAAAGTGAGCTAACAACGGACGGACGACGGATGCCAAGTGATGGCAATAGCTCACCCTGGCATAGCCAGGTGAGCTAAAAATGACTTTATTCGTGGGTACTTAAATTCATTGTTTCAAATTTTCTGCATTAAAACTCTAGGGAAAAATGCATTTTATTGGGAACTTAATTTCGTGGTTTTGACGAACCATGAAATCAACGAAAATTGGAACCCTACAAACAATAGTACTTTCACAGTATTACTTTAATACTACAGCTACAATCCCAAATATGAAGTGATTTTTATTTGATTTGTAGTTGCTGAGAAATGTTTGACAAATATGTTTCATTCAACAAACAGAAGGTGGAAAAAATCTTAATTGCACCAAGGTGCACAAGCATAGTACTCAAATTGCAAAATGTATTGAATATGCAACGCCTTGGTCAATAGTACGGGTCTTGTGGACAACAAACTTGCTTTTCCCTCATAACCAGTCAATAAGTATAAAAATACATACCAATATGGTTGATGTGTGACTTTTCAGTAATGGACTTTGAAGGTTTGGGCCCACTAAACTAGTTTAACCCCACCGCAGCAGGTTTGCGCCTGTCCTAAGTCAGGAAATTTATTTAGCCTTTGAGCGTCTTTTCTGTTTATGTATTCTGGTATATGCATGAAATCATTATGCTTAACTCCTCATGGGAAGGGATCTTGCTGGAAGCTGTATACTGAGGGTTTATAGTTTTATTTGTCATTTGGTAATGGTCTGGAGCTGGCATGTCAGTTAATCGCTAGTAGTCTTTTGTGATTTCATCTTTATTTCCATGTATTTAGTTCTTTCAGTTTCATTTTTCACAATTGACTCAGTCCTTTTGCTTACTGAATTTTTCTGTTGTTACTATTGTTTGTTTATTTATCACATTGGCTAGGGGGAAGGTTTGGGCCCAATAAAACTAGTTTAACCCTGCCGCAGCAGGTTTGCGCCTGTCTAAGTTAGGAAATTTATTAAGCCTTTGTGTGTCTTGTCTTTTTTCTAGTTAGTTTACTTTATGTCTATAGGAGTCTAGGATAATGTTTATTTCGCTGAACTTGATTACTCTTTATTCAGGGGCCGACTCCGACCTGTCTTTGGGTGTGGTGTTTTCTCACCGTTCATTTAAGATCTTATGGTGGATTTGAGTTGTTATTACTCCCCTTTGGGTCGTTGTCTCTTTGATACATTCCCCGTTTCCCTTCTTTTTTCTATTTTACCCCAATAAAATGGACTTCCTAACAGGACACAGATGTGGACACTAAAACAAAAGTTTTTTGTAAGCCCCTTTGTGACTTGAGCTAAAAATGTCCTAATGATGGCAACCTAGTTTCCCAAACTAGTTGACTATTAAGCCTAATAAGCTTATTTACTGCACCTGAAAAAAGTGTTGTTGTGAACTGAGAATAATATACAAGACCTGATTCATACCATTACATGTGGGTCCAGTCCATTCTCCTTTACATATACATTTAGGTTGTCCTCCAACCATGCTACACAAACCTCCGTTCTCACATGGGCTAGAGGTACAGGGAATTTCTGTTAAACAAAATAAAAATACAAATCATAGTGTGTAGAAATCATTTAAATTTCCAAAAAGTATCCTTCTATTTATTGCAGCAATGCCATTGACTCAAAGTATAATTTATTCATCATGCAATCTTTCATTTTTGATATGCTGTTTTTGTGCAACCTCACACAACACATAATTACTTTTCACTTGATGGAATAATTTGAACAAGTGTATCTACTATGCCCCACTAATGATCATAAATTATTATAGTCGATACATTATCACCTTGGTTATATTTCAATTCCTATTCCTTAATCAATTTCAAAAACTGCTACAATTTGTTTCAGCAATTGCTTAACCAATTTGGAAAATGGCTTTCATCTGTTTCAGAAACAGATGGTAGCAATTTTTAAAATTGATTAAGGAATAGGAATTGAAACATAATCAAGGTGATGATGTATCAACTATAATAAAATACTCCAAGAATTAATAGGTCTTAGAGAGTTTCAGGAAATTAACAACCAGAGGCTCACATGTTAGCTTGTATCGCTTACCTGGTGGCTATTGATCAAATTAGATTTTCCCACAGGGTTAAATGATTTATCTGACAGCCAATTGGTAGTAAAATCATTCATATGGTAGATTAATGTCATGTTAAAATGCCTTCTTAATATCAATTATGAAACAGTTTTCAAGAATAAACAGGGTTTATTCTAGGATTTTGAAAGTTTTAGTCACTTTTGCGGAGCGCTACAGTCATTCTTTGAAGCTCTATGTTTTAAAGATAAAGACTACAATAGTACAAAAGATATATATGTATATTATAGGAACATTTCAGATCATGTAACTTTTGAGATCTTTGAGCTCCTTCTAATAATTAGTTTTCATTTGAACATCACTTTTTGATAGAGAAATATATGAAATTGATTGGGAATATAAATCCAATAGATGATTTGCCAGTTACAAAAGTTCGTGTCAGTTCTAATCAAATTTTGTGATTTTTGGTCATACCTTCAAAGGGAAGTAACTCCTACACCGGAAAACAAACATTAAATATGCACCTTTGTTTTAAAGTACTGTTTTCGTGCTAAGCCTGTCTGGACAAAGTAATTCCCTATGCAATATTTATGATATTCTGCAGTAAGTTAGCATATTTTCTAATTTTTAATACTTTCTTAGTCATTGAGAAGACGTTCAAGTTAGTACAGTTGTTTATTTTTCTTACTTGAAACAAATAGCACTTTAAAGCATGGTAAGCGCTATTTAGGATTGGGTTTTGAATTATGTTGCTGACTAAACGTCTGCTAAAGGTTAAACTTTCATAACTTTTGATTAAAAAAGCTTTATTTTTTGGTTGGTTTTCACAAGCAGGGAACCATTCTGTCCCCTTGAGATTTTTTAAATAGTTACCTCCCTTTGGGGTTTTGCTAAATTCATTCTGTTTATTGCAGAACTGGCAAATGGTCTATTGTACTAATTTTTTACAGGTGAAAACAAATACAAGTATCCCCTCTCCCTTTTCCTTGATGATCTTGTAATATGCTGTGTATCATAACAACGTATGATTTATAGTCTTCTGCTTTGGTGTTGAGCTTATGCAAGCAATTCTTGGAATTAAATTTCATGTTTATCATCAGAGGTTATGTTTTACATCAAAATTTAGTTTGAATTCTCTTCAATGGCAAAATGCAAGTTGAGAGGAAATCACAAAGAAGTTGTAATTTTGAACAAAGTCGGAAACAACTATGCACTAGTATTTCAATCAAAATAAAATTGGAAAGGCTGCATAAAGCAACAGAATTTGTTGGAAATTAATTCAATTTAAATTGGGATTGAGACAAACTTAAGAAACATTGGTCTTATATATATTGGGAGTAATTTATTTGTACCTTGTTGCCGTTTTTATATGCACATGCCAAATCGGGATGTTGTCGATAGAAACGAAAGTAGGACCGGCAAAATATTCTGTTGAAATTAAAACTTTAACTTTATATGATAACTTGAAATATTATCATTTCATGGCTTCCTGGTAATTAAATTATATTTAATGATTGTACCTGATTGGTGATTTGACAACTACATGTACTGTACTGGTCGTGTACCAGTTATCGCCATTTTCACACTGTGATTTTGCATTTGATCTTCTTAAACTCGAACTAAGCTTTTAATGTGTTATATTGTAAAAAAAATTACCAACTAATACGTTAACTAATCGTATTCATTTTCAGTTTCATTGCACATGCACAGTAATATAGTCATTTTAAAAAGTGTTGGTTTTCTGGACACATTTTGCTGATGTGTATACCAGTTATTGCCGTCTTTCAAAATATGCATCAACTTTTTATCAAATTGTAAAATGTACACTTTAATCCTCTGAAGTACTAATAAGGGATGAACTAAAGGGGAATAAAGAATGAAAGGTCAGCCTTTGTAATTTTCAAACTGAAAGTAGCATGATTTTCATCAATGCCAAATTTGCTCTATTTTTTTCTCGATGACAAGAAAATAGAAGACCTTTACAACCCCAATTCATCTTGATTTGACTGTTTGAAGAAAACACAACATAATTAGCATTTATTTCTGGCAGAAAATATAGCTGACACCCAAAGTTCTCTTTTGCGACATCACATGTAAAAAATCTATTTTTAGCTAATTATCATATGTGACCCCCACATAGCAATATAAATTTTAAAGGGGCTTGTAAGGGATTTTATCTCAGATTTCACTGTTTTAATATCTTCAAGGAATGTATTTTTAGGTTATTGTTGTAAACTTCTATACAAAACCGTGTAACAAAAGTCACGCACAATCTCATAGCACATGAAAATTGGGGATAACTGGTACACGGCGATAACTGGTACTCAACCAGTATGGTTAATTACCTGTATAATTATCGGATTAGCAATTTACCTGTAACAACATCACCTTTGTAGATTAATTAATACTTGGCTTGGGGTTGTAAACTTGTCATAAATATGACACTGAATATAATATCTTAATATTTTAAGGAGAAAAAGTTTACAATGAAAAATTTTAAGTGACGAAAGTGGTTCAGAAAACTTTCGTCATTTTAAAAACTGTTTCGTAAAATACGAAAGTGACGAGCGCTAGAAAATCACTGATAAACAATTTACAACACTTTTCCATAGAGTTCAATGTTAAACTGTATGCCCCAGTGGCAGCCATCTTTAATTCTGTTTTGTACAAATATATAAAATTAACTAGTTAATATAAACTTGATATATGAAACGATTCCAAGAATTTGCAATTTTTAAAATTTTCCCATAGAGACCAACGTTAAACTAAGTTCTGCATTGGCAGTGGTAGCCATCTTAAATTTATGATCAGTACTAAAATCTTACATTTCTTAAAGGACCATCTGGTGACCATGCCTTGAAGTATGAAACGGTTTCCAAGAATTAATTATTTACAACATTTTCCCATAGGGTCCTATGTTAAACTATGGTCCCTAGTGGCAGTCATTTTGGATTTGTGAATGGTGCAAATATATAAAATTTGGTAGATGACCATAATGTTACCAAGCCTTGTTAATATCAACTTGATATATGAAACGGTTTTTGAAAATATATCAATTCACAACATTTTCCCATAGGGCATAGGGTCCAATGTTAAATTTAGATCTGCAGGGCGGCCATCTTGGATTTATGATAAATACTAAAATCATGCATTTGTTTGGTAACCATCATGTCACCAAGCCTAGTTCATATCAACTTGAGTTACAAAACAGTTTTCAAGAATTTACAATTTTTAATATTTTCGTAACCAAATTTATTTTTGTGATGTCCCCACTGACGCCAACGACAAAGATGGACGACACAGAGTGATCCCTATACAGAGATGCCAACCCCATCTGATGAAAAATAGGAGTATTCACCGCGCTAAGCGGGGTCCTCTCACTATCGGGGGTCATGGGCAGCTCAAACCTCCCAGAAGCTCTGATGATCCATAAACTTTTGGGCTTTTGTATCCAGCCATCACGTTTTCTGTCAAGATCGGCCATTTTTATCAATCTGATATCAGTCAAACGTAAACGCTTTTTAAAATGGAATTTTCAAGCCTGGAAGTGATCGTTATTATCAAAATCGACCAATTCCGGTCCTGATTTCGAAAAAAATCTGGATTGGAAAAAATCGGAGTTTTTTCGTGACAAGATCGGAGAGCGGATTTTTGGCATGAAAATCAGGGAAACTCCGCCGAAATCGGAGGGGTTGGCATCTCTGCCTATATGTCGCCACTACAGACAGACAAGGCATAAACAATATGCCCCAATCTAAAGATCCAGGGGCATAAATACTAAAGATAAACACACGTTTGTTTGTTTATTTTGCATACTTAATCTCAGGCACCGTTAATTGACTCAGTACATCTGATTTTGATTTACCTAAATATGTAAAATAAGTTACCATCCCCTAGGTATAGTTTATTTACCTCTACAATAATCTCCCATATATTCCTTGGTACAATATAAAATGAGTTATCTACCCCAGGTATAGTATATTTACCTGTACAGTAATCACCCATCCATTCCTTGGTACAATACTAAATGAGTTATCCTTCTCCACCCTACCCCCCTTCCCCCAGGGCATAGTATATTAACCTATACAGAAATCACCCATCCATTCCTTGGTACAACAAAAAATGAGTTATCTCCCAATAGGTATAGTTTATTTACCTGTACAGTAATCACCCATCCACTCCTTAGTACAATATAAAATGAGTTTTCTCCCCTAGGTATAGTTTATTTACCTGTACAGTCATCCCCTATCCACTCCTTGGTATAATATACAATGATTAATTTCCCCCTAGGTATAGTATATTTACCTGTACAATCATCTCCCATCCATTCCTCCGTACAAGAACACTTGGCTTTTCCATCAACAACACTACAACTGCCACCATTTTTACATGGATTATTTTCACAAGGGGCAACTGTAAATAGAAATAAAACTCTTTTTAGAATACAAGAAAATAAAGTGCTACAAATTCAAATTGGAGGCTTTCCAGAGCCTGTATTGCTCACCTGTATCATGGCTTAAAGAAAGTGCAGAAGCCCATTTTTGCTATTTGAACTAACCATTCATTTCATTTTTTTTTCAAATATAAAGACACAAAGAGTATTCAGCATTAAAAGGACAATTAACTTTCTTAGGTTTGTTTCCTTATAAAACTTCAAACCTTGAATACAACTTCACATGTTAATCATTTTTTTTAAATCTAAACTTAATCTGTAGCTCTAACAGTTTTACAATATTCATGATATTTCGAAATAGTATGAAACTGGCAAAAAAACTGGCATTAAAAGGGCAATTACTCCTAAAAGGGTTCTTTAAACAACTTTGAACCTGTAGATTATATGCCATGCTTGATATGCTGAACATTTTTTTTTAATTCTAGTTCAACTACTTAAGATTTACTGCAAATCTTTGATTCTGATACAAATTTCTACAGTAAAACAGACCCTATATCTCAAATAGTTTTTGAAATATATGACAAAAACATATAAAACCAGAGGCTCCCAGGTGCCTGTATGGCTCACCTGGCTTTCAGTTGTGACAATCAAGCTAACAATGTAAGTTATACAGTTGATCTTGAGTTTCTAAAAATTTGGTTGCTCGAAAACCACCAATATCTTGAACTATATTCAAAATCTGATCATGTTTTACTTTATTTCTTTGTTGGTTTTTTTTTTTACAAAAACGTTCTTGCTAAGGACCACTTTTGACACCAATTTGGAAGTCGAGACATCATTTTGTAAATGGCGGTCAACGAACAATTTACAACATCGGTTTTGAAATTGCAACATCGATATCTATTTTGAAACCAAATTTCAAAATCTGACAATGTTGAATTTTCCCGCCTTTTTGGGGGCCATTTTGAAAATGGTGGTCAACAAACAATTTTCAACACCATTTTTGAAGTGGCCACAGCATGGCAAACATTTTATCAATTTCATTTTAACCTTCATCTTCTATAGTTTTGGAAATAAAAGACTAAAAATATGAAAATTTTGAAAATTCTGTGAAAAAAGGGTAATAAATCAAACAAAGGTTTTTGGATTTTCTTAAAAATTAAATTGAGGGTGGGTAGATCTTGATATGCTGAACATTTTTTTTATTTACACTTGACCTCTATCTGTTACACTTTTTGAAATAAAAAATAAACTAGAGAATGTGTCTGTAAGACAAGGATGCCCCGCCAAAAGATTATCGCAAAGGATAACCTCCTATTAAAATGTAGGTCAAAGCCATTTAATTGTCATTAATTTGGGCAGTATACATCAAGGCAATTAATTTGATGAAATATCATTGTCCTATAATGTTTAGTTGTTGAACCAGAGGCTCCCAGGAGCCTGTTTCGCTCACCTGGCTTTCAGTTGCCACAATCAATTTAACATTGTAAGTTATACAGTTGATCTTCAGTTACGTAGGTAGCTCGAACACCACCAATATCTTGAACTGTATCTTAAGTCTTATCATGTTTTACTATTTTTCTTTGTTGGGCTTCTTTGACAAAAACGTTCTTGCCAAGGACCACTTTCAACACCAGTTTTGAAGTCAAGACATCATTGATGAATCTTCAACATTGGTTTTAAAGTCGATAAATCAATATCTATTCGGAAACTAAATTTCATTGAAATCGGGCAATGTTGAAGTTTCCCTCCTTTTTCGGCAGCCATCAACAAACAATTTTCAACACCAGTTTTGAAGTAGCAACATCAATATCCACTTGGATACCAAATTTCATTGAAATCGGACAATGTTGAATTTTTCCGCCTTTTTTGGTGGCCATTTTGATAATGGCAGTCAACGAATAACTTTCAACATCAGTTTTGAAGATGGTACATCAATACCTATATGGAAACCAAATTTCATTGAAATCGGACAGTGTTGAATTTTCCCGCCTTTTTTTGGCATCCATTTTGAAAATGGTGGTCAACGAACAATTTTCAACACTAGTTTTGAAGTCGCCACAGCATGACAAACATTTTATCAATTTACACTTAACCTTCATCTTCTATAGTTTTGGAAAACAAAGACGAAAAATATGAAAATTTTGAAAATGCTATGAAAAAAGGGCAATAACTCCTACAAGGGTTTTTCGATTTTCTTCAAAATTTCAGGGTGGGTAGATCATCAGACCTTTGTTCATTACAGATATCTTGGATGCTTTAGAAAGAGGTTTTTCATTTCTAAGTTGAAACATCTGCTCAATGTATGTGGTTTTGACTCGGATATTTACAATGGTCACTCCTTTCAAATTTGGGCAGCTACCTGTGCCGGCAAAGCTAGCATTGAAGACCACCTAATTAAGACTTTAGGCAGGTGGAATTCTGACAGTTATTGTAGGTTAATAAGGACAGACAAGTCCTCCATTAAATATGCACAACAAAAGATCTGCAATTCGTAAGCAAAAATGTAAATACAAGAAGTACCAGTGTACTTGGAATTGTTTTGTTTGATAAAAATAACTCACATTTGTTCCTTTCTAAAATTCTTCTTAATGCACAATATTTAATGTATTTGTATATATAGCACGAGATTAACTCACTTATGTTTTTTTGTATACTTACATAGACATGATTGATTAAAATGTGTATATATTCATGACATTCTTTTCGTCTTCAGTGTTAGGTTGAAGGCACTTACCCTTAAACCCCCCTTTTATCACCATTTAATTCCTTGGGGGTCACAAAGCTGCATTCCATCTGAGTTTTTTGGACCCTTCCGAAATTGACCACTGGTCATATTTCTCATGTCCCAAGTAATTAAATACACTTATTTATTTATTTCTCCACCATCAAGTTGACACCCTATATCGTAGCCTTCTGCTGCGAGATGGAACATCGTTCCATTCCCTTCGGAGCATCGCTCCATTCCTATTTAAGAACTTGCAGTTCTAGTCGACTGGCGGAGCGTCCTGTCCACAGGGCTTGGTCTAGTTCACCAAGTGTCGTTGACAGGGCCTGGAGCAAAAGTTCCCTTATTGAGTACTGACTCCCAAGGGCCAAATTAGTTATTTGATGATGTATTTTAAAAATAAATATGAACAAAGATACTTAGTTGTTGTCGGCAGTACTTCTCTGAATGATAATATGAAGGTTGTTTCTGATATCAAGGGCGTTTTGGACATATCTAGTACACATATTTATAATAAAAACATTTGTTTCAATAAATGGAGGCAAACATGTATATTGAGAATGGGTAAATGTTGTGACAACTGTACAAAAGTAAATAAAGATTTTTAAAGAACAGACATTAAATATGAGGATGGGTAAATGTCATTTAGGACAACAGTCACATAATTACAACTAAGAGAAAATATGCTATATTCACAATATAAAGGGTATTGATACTTTCTACATGAACATTGGGAATGCTAACATCTAAAGTCTTAAACAATGAGTTGCTTTGCAACAGGTTATGGCATTTTTCATATCTCGAGGATGTTTGGTCGGTTTATACACATGAAATATTGAGGCAACAGTCACTTTGATCAGTTTCTGGGTTTCAAGTCATTTTCACAAGTAATATTGGTACCATTTATACGACAGAAAATATGGTCTACTTATACCGTTAGACATATGAACTGACAGATTACATGGCAGTAAACAGTATTTTGTACGAACATCGGAGACCATTGGCATTACATACATGCATCATATGCATCCTTTGTCAAAAACCCTATGATTAAGGACATATTGTGTGACAGGACTAAACAGGACTCTCTTGCCATCACTTGCATCTGTCGTTTTCATTAGTCAGTCCTTGTTTTGGAGTCAATAAATCCAAAATAACAAACATTTTGGCATGAGCGTTCCAACGGTTTTCAGCTTTATCATAATATAACTATTTCAAAATACTTTAAAAGCACAATACGACGATTTCTGAATAATTTTTACATTCCGTGTGGGTATTTTTAACAATAGAAATAAATACTTTACTGACTAAAATTCATAAAATAAAAATTTGTTGCTTTTCATTGCAATATTTTTCCATTGTCTGTGCATTGCAAATACCTTTGTCAGTGCTTTGGCACTGCTGTCACTGCGTTATCACAGACCAGCGTGATTATGTCTTGTATGAAGAAATGGCTATAAAATTTGATTATATGCAAAAATTTCAAATATTGTTAGTCTTGGACATTTTCAGGAAATTTACCAAAGTTGGAACCAGAATTAAATTCCGAAAGCTTATTGTGCATGTATGGACTTTATGCAACAGTTCTACAACAAAGTTAAGTCCTTATACTCAATTTTATTAAAACATTGTTGATATATGGACCTTTAAAGAAAATTAAGCCATATTTAATAATTGAAGTGGAAAATATTGGTCAATGTGACATATTTCTGGTATGGATGTTGGTAACTACTAAAGATGTAACCACCTACCAATAATCATTAGTAAATGGCATTTAAGTGCTGAGATATAGATATAGTGCAAACAAAACCAGAGGCTCCCAGGAGCCTGTATCGCTCACCTGGTTTTAATTTCCACAATCAAGCTTACATTGTAAGTTATACAGTTGAACTTCAGTCTCTCCAACTTTGGTAGCTCAAATACAACCAATATCTTGAACTTGAAGTCTGATTATGTTTAACTATATATCTTTGTTGGGCTTTTTTGACAAAAACATTCTTACTAAGGACCACTTTTGAGACCAGTTTAGCAGACATCATTTTGTAAATGGAGGTCAACGACAATTTTTAACACCATAAAGTCGCAACATCAATATCTATTTGGAAACCAAATTTTATTGAAGTCGGACAAGGTTGAATTTTCCAGCCTTATTTTGTGGCCATTTTGAAAATGGCAGTCAACGAACAATTTCTAACATCAGTTTTGAAGTTGCCACATCAATACCTATTTGGAAACCAAATTTCATTGAAATCACACAATGTTGAATTTCCCGCCTTTTTTGGCGGCCATTTTGAAAATGGAGGCCAATGAACAATTTTCAACACAGATTTTGAAGTCGCAACATCAATATCTATTTGGAAACTACATTTCATTGAAATCCGACAATGTTGAATTTTCCTGCCCTTTTTTGGCGGCCATTTTGAAAATGGAGGTCAACAAACTATTTTCAACACCAGTTTTGAATTTGCCACAGCATGGCAAACATTTCATAACATTATACTTAACCTTCATCTTGTATAGTTTTGGAAATAAAAAGACAAAAAATACAAATTTTTTAAAAAATTCGGTCAAAAAGGGCAATAACTCCTACAAGGGGTTTTGGATTTTCTTCAAAATTTCAGGGTGGGTAGATCTTGAAATGCTGAACATTTTTGCAATTTAAAGTTGACCTGTATCTGTTATAGTTTTTCAAATAAAAAATAAAATAAATTAAAAGTTTGAAAATTTTACGGAAAAAGGGCAATAATTCCAAGATGGGTTTTCAGATTTTCTTCAAAATTGCAGGGCGGGTAGATCTTGCCATGCTGATCATTTTAACTCCGTCCGATTTTTGATATCTGTAACAGTTTTTGAGTTTTTGGCAAAAAACTGCAATTTACCCCTATGTTCTATTTTTAGCAACGGCGGCCATGTTGTTTGACTGCGGAACTTATCGAACACAATTTTGAGAAGCCATACCCAAGTGATGATTCAGGCCAAGTTTGGTGTCATTTGGTCAAGCGGTTTCAGAGGAGAAGATTTTTTAAATTGTTGACAGACGGACGACAGACGCATAGTGATGGCAAAGCTCACATGGCCTTTTAGGCCAGGTGAGATAAAAATTGCATAGAAAAAAAAGGTCCAACTGATGGAAAAATACGGAAAAATTGTGTCAAAATTTCATTGATATTGAATATGATTTGAGAAAGTTATTGAAGTTAAAAAAAAGTCTAACATTTGGGTTAATCAAATGTAAACGACACTGACACCGATTAGGACTAAGACGATGGTATCAATGATCGCTATTTCTCACTTTTGAGACAGGTCAGTTTCTATTTTTAGCGGTGTGAAATTTTTCTGTCTCACACCACCCTATGTGAGACAGCTTCGTGCATACAATTATGTCATTGATGTCATGGTGAGTTGTTTAGTAATGACGGATGGTAAGGACAACGTGACGGCACTGAAAGACGTTTTATTAGCAAAAGTGAGAAAATTAATCAAACACCGTTGAAAATGCAAGATTTAGAAATCTCAGACACCCTCGGGTAAGATTTCAATGGTTCTCTGACTCTGCAAGCCTCGTCAGAGAACTATTGAAATCTTAACCTTGGGTGTCTGAGATATCTTGATCTTGCATTTTCACTGATGTTAGATTCATATAGTCTCGCCTTCACAGCATTCCTCGCAAGCGAGACAAAAATACTCTTCTAAAGATTTGCTGGATCCTGATATACAAAAAGTAGCCCTTCACATGCTGAACATTTTGGCAATGTAAAATTAAAACTCTATCTCATATAAGTTTTGAAATTTAATACAAAATACCTCCCAAAACATGAAAATTCAGATAGAAGGCAACCAGATGTGGGAGCAGTCACAAACAACAGCTAATTCCCTACCCAGCTGTCAAGAAATAACTAGAAGTGGGAGCGGTCGCAAACAACAGCTAATCCCCTCGCCCGCTGTTAAGATAATAACCCTAATATAATCTAAAGATGTAAAGATGAATGTCGAAGGTACGTCCACTGAACAGTAAGATCATTATGTGTAACATGTGGTATCTCGGATATAAACATTAATGGAAACTTTAACCAAAGTCAGTCAAGTGTGAAATGTAGGTAAAAGTTATCTAATTATCATCTGAAGCTGCAAGACTCTCAAGACGCATCCACTGACCACAGATGATTGATGTTACACATAGGGTATCTCATACATAAACATTAATGCAAACTTTAACCAAAGTCATTGAAGCATAAAATGTAGGTCAGCGTGACCCAATTATCATCCCAATCAGCATCACTCTCCAAAATACATCAACTAACCAAAGATCATGTAGATTCTCAGATATGAACATTAACACAAACTTTAACCGGAGTCATTGAAGCCTAACATGTAGGTCAGAGTGACCCAATCATCATCCTAAGCAGCATGACTCTCGAAGACGCATCTACTGACCAAAGAAGATTGATGTGCCACATGTAGTTTCTCAGATATGAACCTTTACACAAACTTTAACCAGAGTCACTGAAGCATAAAATGTAGGTCAGAGTGACCCAATTATCACCCCAATCAGCATCACTCTCCAAGATACATCCACTGACCAAAGATGATTGATGTGCCACATGTAGATTCTCAGATATGAACCTTAACTCAAACTTTAACCGGAGTCATTGAAGCATGAAATGTAGGTCAGAGTGACCAAATTATCATCCCAAGCAGCATCACTCTCCAAGACGCATCTACTGACCAAAAATGATTGATGTGCCACATGTAGTTTCTCAGATATGAACTTTAACGCAAACTTTAACCTGAGTCATTGAAGCATACCTGCCAAGTGACCCCCATCTGCTGGGTCACACCCGCAAAAACGTCCCTTCACCCGCCGGTAAGCATGACCCGCCGCGGGACACCATTTTCACCTGCAAAATTGATCAGATGAAATTGTCGTGAGTGTCCGTTTATTGATTTGTGTCAATCAACACAAATAGCAATCTGACAGGTAAACAAGTTAATCAGACTGTGTAATTAGTGTTGATTAGGGCAATAATTAGGACAGGGGTTGTTTATATAGTAATCAGTAAGCACTGGCAATGATTACAAAGAATCTACAAAATCTTTTCTGATATTCTCTTATCCGGCGTGACATCACAAAGCTCAATTGACCAATCAGATCAGTCGATATTAATCTTATACCCCCAACATAGGCGGTGACGCGATCGATGTTTTCTTATATAATCTATATTTTAAATTGCAATATATTCCGTGTTATAATACCTATGATCTTGAAATTGGGATATGATATATTGATGTTCCAAATGCATAATCCGAGTTTCATTAAAATATCTTGAAAAATGAATGAATAAATCAAAGTTGAAGTTACTTAGATATATAGTGAAATGTGGTCATTTTCACCTCCTCCACAGGTAAAGTGCCTGGATGTCCGGATAAGAGAATATGAAAATGTTTATGAATATCGCTAATTACCTCCCTTGAATAATTTTCCTTTCTATAAAAAATGGCCATAAGATTTTGATGTTGACACTAATAAATACCCCAAATTATTGAAATATCTTAAAAAACATTTAAGTTTTTGTTTTAAACAGTATCTTGGATATTTTCTGCACAGATTTTATTTTGATGAAGTTAAAAATAAATTATCATAGCTGTTTAATCAATTTCTAATGAAATTACATATAACTTTGCAACCAATTACTATCCCTCGTACATTATGTGAATAAAATTTCATTAAAGCATAATCAGAGCAGAAAAAACACTATTCTCTATGGTGAAATCCACCATAGGACATAACATTTCAACACATAACAAGTCTTAGTTTTTGATCAGAACTAGAAATAATTGACAAAATGTGATTGCAATACAGATGTTTGATATTTTTTTGTTTTGTCTGAAGCAGAGTTAAACTTTGAAAATATACCGTCACACACTATTACCCAGAATCTGAATGCACAATGTTGGGTCATGACCCACCACAATATTTTTGGAGGTTGGCAGGTATGATTGAAGCATAAGGTGTAGGTCAGAGTGACCAAATTATCATCTGAAGCAGCATCATTCTCCAAGATGCATCCACTAACCAAAGATAATTGTAATTTTTCAGATATGAAACATAATGTTAACTTTAATCTGAGATGGGACAACAGACGGACACTCTGACAGACGGGCGAGATGCTATATCTCCTCCCCAAATCTGTTGGGCGAGGGGATTATAACCAATCTAAGGATTCATTAGACATCTTTGTCCCTGGGACACAAAATGAAGCTGTTGTCATGCTGAACAATTTGGAAATTATGAAAATAATATGAAGTGTATGATGTGAAACTGCTGAAACAAGAGCACAGAAATTACTGTTTGAATAACATATCGATTACGGTAAACATTATCCCCATCCTTCTTTAAAGGAGTGGGGCAAATTTACATGCAATATTAAATCTCATTACCTTTACACATATATCTAACAGTCATATACTTGTAGGTGTTTTTACATGGATCACCATACAGTTTATTGGAAGGTGTCACAATACAGTGACTTTTACCCTCACACTCCCCTCTAACAACAGCCATTACTTTATCCTTCGGTGATGGACAATTTGTGGTATGTATATGCTTGTGTGGACATATGTCACTGCCCATTCGACCATAAAATGCCTCCATTATTTTTATAGTTTTCATTCCTTCACAAGTGATGTTTGTTGCAAAATGTTCACATGTGACAATGTCGTTCACAAAGTCTGCTGGTCCTGAAATGGAACAAAGTGTTCACATGTGACAATATCGTTTACAAAGTTTGCTGGTCCTGAAACAAAACAAAATGTTCTAATGTGATATCACTCAAAAAATTTTAAAAAACAAATATTCACATGTGACAATTTCACCCAGAAAGTCAGCTGGTCCTGAAACAGGAACTTTTAAGGTTACTGAACTTTATTTTTCATGACTGTTGCAGGCAAATCAAAAACAATCCACTTTTATTTAAGAATTGAATGCAATATTTTGTGGTTTTATTGGAGTGTAAAAGTGTGGACAATCGCACATTTTGAATGAAGCGCTACAGTCCACACTTTCACACTACAATTAAACCACAAAATATTGCATTCAATGCTTATAATAACATTCTGAAAATAGCATGCAAGTGTTCCACAAGATTACTTAAGAAAATCGAGGATGATGTACCATTTCCTTGTGTAGATTACTCTGCCGTCTTTGTTAACTTTTGTCATTATCAAAGAGTTGTTTTACTGAATGATGAAGCACAGCAACGGATATGAACGGAAGTACTCTTAACCATACAAATATGGGGATTTCCATACAAAGCAGAATGAATGTAATTATATGACTGTAAAGTTACATTCTACATCATAAATCTAGGAAGTAACAATTAAAATTCATTTAGTAAAATACCATAGATGTGACTATAATCAGAGTACATTAATTATGGGTGACTGGGGAACCTTGTAAGTGAATTTTCTAATAATAATAATAATAATAATAATAATAATATTCTTTATTTCAAGAGGGTTACACAGTTAGTAATACAACTAATCTTCCCCGAGGCCCTCACAAGATAAAATAAAAACAAATTAACAATAAAATGCATTTAACAATATACAATATAACAATTATAATTGTTCAGACTGAGAACTCAACAAATAGTCTTTTATTTTGCACTTAAAAGAATGAATATTAGGTGCATCACGAATAGATTTTGGCAGATCATTCCACAAGGATGGTCCTGAATACATGACTGATTTTTTAAATAATTCTAAATTGGGTTTTGGAAGAGAAAGATTTCCTTGTATAACACTTCGAAGAGAATATGGATTATTTTCTGAGACATATTTGAATTTATCAAGATAAGTTGGTGCATCATTTTTGATACATTTGTATGCAAGTATGCATTTATGATACTTTATTCTTTGGTCAACAGTCAGCCACCCAAGCTGATTAAACAGGGGTTTTGAAGGGGCAAAGGGGTCTGTGTCCAGTATTACTCTAGCAGTTCTTTTCTGCAATTTCAAAATTCTATTTAATTCCTCGTTATTACAGCCACTCCAAGTTATGCAACAGTAATCTATCAGGGGAAGAATATATCCATTGTAGAAAAGTTTTCCTGCATCAAGATTTAAATATTTTTTAATTTTTAAAAGAAGATAAAGTCTGGATGAAATGTGTCAATTTGATGGGACCAGGTCAAAGAAGGGTCAATTTTGATACTCAAAATTTTTTCACACGTAGAAATCTGTACTGTTTCATTATCAATAGTAAGAACACTTTCATTGTAATAAGGCATAACTTTCTGATTTGTTCCAATGACCATGTATTTAGTTTTACTTGTGTTAATGAACATATTATTGTCACTACAAATATTATTGTCTCTGTATTATGATGTCATAGAACAAAACCTGATTGTACATTGGAGGCACAAAATATGACAGGTAAATTCCAATATTTCAGTTAAACTAGAAAAAGGTAATCTGCTGATCACAAAAGATACCCCCACCCATAGGAGATCCTAGTATTTGCAAAAAATTTCTCACAAATCATCAGGAAACTATAAAAATTACAGGTTTTTCCTAAATCAAGGGCAATTACTTTGGAACAAATAAACATTCAGGGTCAAAACCAAATTTGACCTGCATTTAATAAATAGTATCTTATCCCAAAATATCAAAATTCTCTCTCAAAGCAAACCGAAGTTATCATCCAGAAAACATAAAATTTACAGATTTTTCCTAAATAAAGGGCAAAAGCTCTGGTACACATTATACAATCGAGGTCAAAACCAAACTTGAACTGTATTTCATAATAAGAAACCTTGTCAAAAAATTTTAAAATTTTCTCTCAAAGTAAACTGAAGTTATCATCTGGAAACCATACAATTTACAGATTTTGCCTTAAACAAGGGCAATAACTCTGGAACGCAAAATCCGACCACAGTCAAAATTGAACTTTACCTGTATTTTATGAATAGAAACATAAATCCAAAATATTAAAACCTTTCTTCAAAGCAAACTGAATTTATCATCTGGAAACCATAAAATTTACAGATTTTGCCTAAATCAAGGGCAAAAACTCTGGAACGCAAAATCCGACCACAGTCAAAATGAATCATGACCTGTATTTTACAAAAAGAAACATTATCCCAAAAAAATAAAAACTTTCCCTAAAAGCAAACTGAAGTTACCACTGAAAACCATAAAATTTACAGATCTTGCCTAAATCAAGGGCAATAACTCTGGAAAGCATAATCCTATCACAGTCAAAATCGAACTTGACCCGTTCATTATCCCAAAATATAAAAACTTTCCTTAAAAGCAAACTCAAGTCATCATCCAGAAACGAAAGTGTGACGGACAGACAGAACGACGGACAATAGGAATCCTATATACCCCCACCTTTAAGGTGGGGTATAAAAAATACTTGGTTTTAAGGCTACATAATTTCATATTGTCTGTGGAAAACTGAATTTCTGAAATTTTGTAATGCCTTTGAAATAACTCTATCCATACACTAAATTAAATGTAAACACCATTTTTATGGGAGTTCACACTGCTAGTGCTTTAGTTTTGCTCTGAATTATGAATGCTGTGTTTGTTAATTTAATTTTTTGACAGGGAATAATTTTAGGATCACGAAAAATTCAAGAAATTTTTCCCCGAAATTAATAGTTTTTTTATGTACAATATGCAAAATTTAGCTTGAAAATTTTCCTCTTGCTAAATGTTGAAAATAATCCCTTCCCTCAAAAAAAAAATATATATGTATATCCATGATTACTTTATTCAAGTTTTTACCATGTCTCGGGCTTTATAATTAATATGTCTTTAGTTCCTTCAGTGTTCTACTACTGTTATATGAAATATGTATTAGTATTACCAAGATGTTAGTTTCATGCAGTGTAAGTGAGTCACAGGGCAGTTTTATTTCTATGTATTTCACTGCTAATGCTGCAGTATTCCTATATAGCTTAAATCAAACTTTTATAGAATACTCTAGTGTACCTACATAGATTAGGTAATCAAACTTTTATAGAATACTGTAGTATTCCTGTATAAATTAGTAAATCAAACTTCAAGAGAATACTGTAATATTCCTATATAAATTAGGAAATACAACTTTTATAGACTTACTCTCACACCTATCACCAGCGACCTCCTCAGGACAGCAGCAGTAACCTTTACCAGTATCAGGATCTACAACACAAGTACCACCATTCCTACACACTATCTGTCCGTTGTCACATGGTGATTCTGTGTATTTGTAAACAATTATCATTTAAGTAAACATAATTAAGACTATAAAGGTTTGTGTCTCAGATCAGTTTTAATTACTTCTAATATTATTAGTTTTTGTAAACCTAATTTAAAGGATACTTTTTTAGACATAAATATATGTATAACAGAAGACGTATTCCCTTTACAACGAGGGCATAAAAACATGCAATTAACAAAAAAAGACGGGATATTCATGATATAATATACAGCAAAGCCATATGATACAGTAATTCCATACATTCAGGCAAACTTTTCCACTATACCTTTTAATTTTAAAATTTTAAAGCAGTCTACAAGACGTTATTCAATGACAGGCAAAAAACTCCATCTATTGAAGAACTGCATTGTTTAGTAACGTTTGAAAAAAAACACAGCAGAAATATCAAATATGAACCCAATTATAGTTTAAAGAGTATACAAGTATAAATAGCTGTACCTAGCTATTCAAACCTCTCTTTATATTAAACAACAACTATAACTACTATTTTTATATTAAACTTCATCTATAACTACTTTAATACCTCAGTATGTTTTTTCTATATTAATTGTTTATTGGATAAATTTACTATTTTTCACACTTGTCACAAACAGACTATTTCGAGCTATATGCTATCCCAAGATCCTATTGTTATCTATGTTTTTTTTTTGGTCATTTTATTGTTTTTCTTGTGCAGTTCCCTGGTTGATTGTGGCATGTGATTGTAATGTTCAGCCATTGTAAGTGTTTCCTGTTATCTTCCTTTCATTAATATTTACCAGTGATGAGCTATTTACTGGTCATCAAACAGGATGATGAACTATGTAAAGATGACATCATATTGATACCTTTGATGTTAGATTTAGGTACAATAAAACACTTATTTACTGGCTATTTGAAAAATAGCAAGTTTATGGTTTCCCTCAAAACCAACTACTTCTCTCCCCTTCACGTAAAAAAATAGTTGTGCCTCGGGGAAATTATAAACTTGCTACTGTCCTTATAGCCAGTAAATAGGTGTATACTACTATACCTGTACAAGTCTCTCCTTTCCAGTCACCTAAACAGCTACAAACAGCTTTATCCTTTACTACACTACATGTGGCACCATTTTTACACTTGTTACTGTTGCAAGGGCTTACTGTGAAATAAATAATCTGCTTGTAATGTTTTTGTCAACATATTTCATTAACTGTCAAGCTAAAATACAATTAATACAAGAATCATAAAACTCAATACGGAACTTTCGTGTAACCAATATGATTCTATGTTTATATTTTACTAGTCGAACCTGTACTAGCAACTCCCTGTCTATAACGACAAACTGCTCATAGCGACCTTTTTCATCCCTCCCGAGAAAATTCCCACTTTGATTACCTCTCTATAATGACAACCTTTCTAACGCAACTTACGACTGTAAAAAACCGTCCGCACGACTCTGAAATCCTGTACATAGGGACTTTCGATGCTCCACAAAACCGGATGTTGACATTTTTTTCGTTCTCGTTAGATACATTTTCTAGCGAGATTTCAATCAGCTGATATCGTTAACATTGAGATTTCATGGTAGGTGAACGAGATTTCAAAATTGGCAAATGAGAATCAATGAGATAATAAAGGGCTATGCCGAGCGCAGCATGATACGACTGCAGCATGTTGACCACTGAAATTTCATCAAAAGTACTTCAAAGTGAATGTGGACACAGTAAAGAGCTTGACACAATAATTAGATGG
The DNA here is from genome assembly GCA_002080025.1 of Modiolus philippinarum. Lineage (NCBI taxonomy): Eukaryota > Metazoa > Mollusca > Bivalvia > Mytilida > Modiolidae > Modiolus > Modiolus philippinarum. The sequence continues at coordinate 10,289 of MJUU01051840.1, read as the reverse complement.
ACACAACAAGAGGAATCCAAAGAAAAAAATCCCATCGCAATCTGATGAAAAATAAAGATTTGACATATTTAGAAAAATTGCAATTTTGGCCCCTTTGACCCCATGTAGCTCAGAAATGGTAAGAGCTACGCCAAATCCGTTGACCTACCTCTGAAAGCTCAGATCAAGAGGAATCCAAAGAAAAAAATCCCATCGAAATTCGATGAAAAATAAAAATTCTACATAATCTGCAAATTCACAATTTTGGCCCTGTTCAGCCCCTCATAGCTGGGACAGGAAACAAATTATAAAAAATCTTATAGCTGAGCGCCATATCAAATTTTCACAAGGAATCCATTGAAAAAAACTGCATCAAAATCGAACTTAAAATAAAAAAATTATTTTTTTTTGAGATTTGCCCCTGTTGGACCCCATTTATCTCGTGAGCGGTACATGCTACATGAAATCTGATGGCATACTCAAGATTGGAAATTTCCTCAGGAGCACACTGAAACAAACCCCATCAAAATCCAATAATTAATAAAGATTCTACTGTCAAAAATGTGAAAAATTCAAAAGTGGAAGTGATAAAACTTTAAGACATTGGAAATTGACAGAAATTTTGGGGTTGGAAGACCCAGATAAGGAATTTACGTAAAAGAAAGGCTGACAGAGGTGTTTAATACATGACTTTGAAAAAATGCCCCTGAATCGCAAAAACACACGAGAAGCATCACCGGGAATGAAGAGAAAAACGATCTTTGTGTGGAATAGTTTAAAGATGCTACAAAGCGACGAATTTAAAATTATACAGGTCCAATGCTCAAGGAGCTAAGCTAGCACTTGCTATTGCTAATGACTTTAAAAACAATTCATTAAGGGAGTTGATGCATCAATCCTGAGGATGGCTTGGACCTGTATATAAAGACCACCTGTCTATAATGACTTTTTTATCTTTGTCCCTTGATGGATATCAACATCCATTCTTCTATACGTGCTCAAATTATCAATATGAAGCTTCAAGCAAAATATTGAGCAATGAATTATAAAAGCTGGGGCCATTTCAATAATGATGGAAGTGCAAAAACAGTACATCTCTCACTCTTTTATAACCAGGGGTAGTATAACTAATAAATTACCTTCACAGGTAGGTCCAGTCCATTCTCCTTGACAGGTACATACAGCTTTACCTGTAGAATCATCACATACTCCAGAATTTCTGCAGGGATTTGTAGAACATGGACTAACTAAAAAAGATGACGAAAAAATGTGTTGATTATATAATACATGTACTTGATAGTTAAGACAACTTATATATCCCCATTTTGTTTATACTGGTAATTGTAAACTAAAGTAAGTGTGAAATTATCATTGATTAATTATAAATAAATTTATTATATGAAAAATAAAGGGCTACGCTGAGCGCAGCATGATATGACCGCAGCATGTCAACTCCTGAAATTCGAACAAGTGTAGTTTAAAGGTAATGTGGACACAGTAAAAAGCTTGAAACAATAATAAGATGGACACAAAAAGGGGCTTGACACAGCAATTAGCTGGATACAAACTAGGGGAAAAAAATCAACTCTTTTGATCACTAATGGATAATAAGTGCTACGCCAAATCCATTACTGTTCTACAGAAAGTCTATATCGAGAGGAATCCAAAAAAAATTCCATCAAAATCCGATGAAAAATAAAGATTTCATATGTTTGGGAGAATTACAATTTTGCCTTTGTAGCTGGGAAACAGCAAGAGCTACGCAAAATTCACTGACATACTGCTGAAAGCTTATATCTAGAGAATTCAAAAGAAAAAAATCCCATCAAAATACGATGAAAAATAAAAATTTTAGGTAATCTGCAAATTTGCAATTTTGTCCCTATTCAGCCCCTCATAGCTATGAAAAGAAACAAGCTGTCAAAAATCTGATGGAGCAGCTCTATGTTTATTTTCAAAAGGAATCCATTGCAAAAAACTGCATCAAAATCGGACTAAAAATAACAAATATGAAATTTTTGAAAATCGCCCCTTTTGGGACCCATTTATCTCGTGAACCGTACATGCCACGTAAAATCCAAAACAAAAGGAATTTTGAAAATGAACACACTGAAAGAAACCCAATCAAAAATCAAAATCCCATAAATAATAAATATTATACAGCCTAATATGTAAAACGCCCAATTTTGCCCTTTTTGGCCCCTTTTTTAAAAAACGGGAGGGGCCAAAATAAGCAAAACCTACCCCAGACCTTTTTTTATGCCAAGGAACATTGTGTTAAAATTTCACGAGGATTGGTCAACTGGAACTTAAGTTATTGACCAAAAACAAAAGTGTCTACAGACGACGACAGCACCATACCATTATACGACCTAAAATTTTTTGCGGTCGTATAACAAACCCCTGGTATTTTTTTTTTAATTATTTTTGGAATCTTTAATATAAGGGACAAAATCAGAATTAATAATACTTGTTTTACCACAATTTTTCAATTTCCTCTGATTTGCCTTCAACAAATTCATCACAACACATATATGACACCCTCAAAGGAGTTTTTTAACCCAACGATGCTAAGATAAAGATTTCCATAACCACAGTATGGGAACAACAACTGATATAAGTACTAGGACTTAAACCGTACAAATTTGGTAGTAGTTAATTAAGGTAAGGTAACAATACTCATCTCCATTGATAGTACCAGTGCCAATTTCCAGTATTGTTCCTATATGGTGTTAATTGTACCTTATACAAAAAGGCAACCAATAAAGGATGAAAGAATACTGTAAACAGTGCCACATTTCATAGAATTTCTGAGTTAAAAGGGGCATAACTCCAGAACCATGTGTACAGCTGAACCCTAAATTATACTTGGCCTGTGTTTTTACATATCAAGTTTGAAGACAGTATGTTATTTCATTCACAAGTTATGACTACGAAACCCAAAAATTTGCAAAATTTCAAAGTTTCAAGGCATAATTCCAGAACGGACCTCTGAACCCAAAATTGAATTTGAACTGAGTTTTGTGGAAAACAATTTACATACCAAGTTTGAAGACCTTGTGTTATTTTGTTCACAAGTTATCAGTCTGAAACTCTAAAATTTGCAAAATTTCTAAGTTTCAAGGGGCAAAACTCCAAAACCCCTTGCACCTCTGAACCCAAAATCGACCTTGACCTGAATTTTGTGGTAAACAACTTAATTCCAAGTTTGAAGATCTTGTGTTATTTCATTCACAAGTTATCAGTCAGAAACCCTAAAATTCGCAAAATTTCAAAGTTTCAAGGGGCATAACTCCAGAACCCCTTGGACCTCTGAACCCAAAATCAAACTTTACCTGATTTTTGTAGTAAACAATTTACATAAAAAGTTTGAATATCTTGTGTTATTTCGTTCAAAAGTTATCAGCCAGAAACCCCAAAACTCGCAACATTTCAAAATTTCAAGGGGCATAACTCCAGAACCCCTTAAACCTATGAACCCAAAATCAAACTTGACCTGAGTTTTGTGGTAAACAACTTGCATACCAAGTTTGAAGACATTGTGTTAATTTGACCACAAGTTATCAGTCAGAATCCTTCGGGGGATGGACGGACAGATGGAGACACAACTGAGGGTATCACATAATAACTCGCCACTTCGTGTGGCGGGTATAAAAAACTGCAAAAAATTGATATCTTCAAATATGTCCAAGGTCAAGAATCCGCAAAAATTAATATGTTTACAGTAGTTTCTGAATTCTCTGGTTAAGCAAATTAACTGCAGTCTTTGTAGTATAATAAAAGAAACATGTATTAAAGTCAATTGAGCAAGTTAAGTGGAATCTAGGACTTACTTTCACACTGATCTCCAGTAAAATCACCCTTACAACAACAAGATGCTTTATTTGTAATAGAATCAACGGTACAAGTTCTACCATTCTTACATTCAGTATTTTCACATGGTGAACCTGAAAGAAGACATATGCATATTTATATAAACTATATTTATGACTAGAGGCTCACATGAGCCTGTATTGCTCACCTGGTGACTGGTTTTATTCATTGTCACCAAGAGACCATCCATTTTTATCCATACTATACATCAGTTCATCAGAAGTTACAGTTTCTGAGAGGATATTCAAACAATGTTGCCATCTTGGATGAGGTACAAACTTAAGTCACAAGCTTTGAAGGAAACCATCCAAGGACTATTGTGACAAAGTTTGGTTTCCACTGGCTCAGTAGTTTCAGAGAAGAAGATCTTTGACTGTATTTCCCATAGAGTCATTATGTTAAACTATGTTTCCCCCTGGCGGCCATCTTGGATGAGGTACCAACATAAAAATCACAAACTTTGAAGGGGATCACCAATGGACTATTGTGACCAAGTTTGGTTCCAATTGACCCATTAGTTTCAGAGAAGATCTTTGAATGCATTTTACATAGGGTCCTTATGTTAAACTTTGTTTCCCCCAACTGCCATCTTGGATGAGGTATGAACATAAAAATCACAAACTTTGAAGTGGATCACCAATGGGACTATTGTGACCAAGTTTGGTTCCAATTGGCTAAGTAGTTTCAGAGAAGAAGATCTTTAGTTTGAATGAATTTCACATAGGTTCCTTGTGTTAAACTATGTTTCCCCCCTGGCAGCCATCTTGGATGAACATTAAAATCACAAACATTGAAGTGGATCACCAATGGATTATTGTGACCAAGTTTGGTTCCAATTTGCTCATTAGTTTCAGAGAAGAAGATCTTTGAATGCATTTCAAATAGGGTCATTATGTTAAACTATTTCCCTCTGGCGGCCACTTTGGATGAGGTATGAACATAAAAATCACAAACTTTGAAGGGTGCACTAATGGACTATTGTGATTAAGTTTGGTTCCAATTGGCTCTGTAGTTTCAAAAATCTTTGAATGTATTTCACATAGGGTCCTTTTCAGCATGCCCACTACTTTTTGCAATTGGGGGTACATGTACCTTTTGACCCTCAAATTTAGGAGTACAACATATTTTTTAGGGTACATGCCAATTCCAATATATTTAATTAACTATTTCAAAGGTGTTCAGAGATTGGACACAGTGATTTAAAGCAACCAATCAAATAGCACAATATACTTCGATTACTAGCTTACTTTCACTTTTGACGTAAACAATACATTATGAACGAAAAACATGAATATTAAATGATACATATTTTTCAAATGTGCGTGCATGCACGTTATGATTTTTGAATTGTATGTGCATATTTTCTTATGTATGTAAATTACCTAATGCAGTATGTGAATGTGCATGCTGCTTTTACCAAACATCGCCAAATGTAAAAAGCGTTAAATAAATTTTAAACTTTAACGTTTTCTTTAGTTCAAACAATTTACGGGCTAGAGCCCGATTGAGCATCAGCCATCTCTTTGCATATGTCGTCCGTAAGTCTGTGAACCGTCATCTCTTTGCATACGTCGTTCGTAGGTCTATGAACTGTCGTCTCTTTGCATACGTCATCCATGAATTCATTTGTTATTTTTGGTAAATTCTGTTGTATATTTTCTTTGGTTGGTTATGCCGTTTTCTTCGATAATTAGAAGTATTTCAATTGAAATTTCATATGTAAGAAGGCTTGATATCATAGTCAACGGAAATTATGTCCTTAGCTAGCTGGCAGTAACTGCGAGCATTTATCCGGACAGTACCTATGTGTATTGTCTTGAAGTTTTATGTACTTCATTGTAAGGGTACTCGTCTTGATAAGTTGGACTTTTTTTCTAGTTTGATTTTTACTGTGAGTCTTTTTGTGTTTTTATTTTTAGCCATTCACCACACATAGGGGGAGGGTTTGGATCCAAGAAAACGAGTTTAACCCCACCGCAATTTTTGCACCTGTCCCAAGTCAGGAATATGTTGGTCATTGGCTTGTCCTTGTCTTATAAAAATTTTAGTTTCTTGATATTTGAGTTATTGGATGTGGTTTGTTTCCATTGATTTATTCACTTTTTTACCTTTTCGGGGCCATTTAGGGCTTACTATATGGTGTGAGGTTCCTCACTGTGTTGAAGACCGTACGGTGACCCCTAGATGCTTTGTTTTGGGTCGTTTTAACCTGGATTTGGGATGTTGTCTCCTTGACATTTACCCCATTTCCTTTCTTTTTCAATGCTATATTTCATGATCAGTGAAGTATGAATTTGGTGGCATGGGTAAATATTTATGTTTTTTTTTTATTTGTATCCTAATGTGTATTTATATGAAGTTTCATGATAATAGCATACATCCATCATAGAAAAGAAACTTAAATCTCATACTATCCCTTTTTTCAATGAGCAGTAAAGCATGAAATTGGTAGCATGGAGAAAATTCTATTATGATTTTTGTTTAATTACACCTTAATGTGTATTGATGTAAAGTTTCATGATGACAGCATACATCCTTCACAGAAAAAACTTCAACCTGAGGGTAAACCTCATACCATCCCTCTTTCTTCCATGGTCCATGAAGCATGAAGTTGGTGGCAAGGGTAAATTTTTATTATGAATTTTGTTTAATTATACCCTAATGTGTATTTATACAAAGTTTCATGATGAAATCATACATCCTTCACAGAAACCAGAGGCTCCCAGGAGCCTGTATCGCTCACCTGGCTTTCAGTTGCCACAATCAAGGTAACAATGTAAGTTATACAGTTGATCTTCAGTTTCTCAAACTTTCATAGGTCAAACACCTCCAATATCTTACACTGTTTTAAAGTCTGATCATGTTTTATTATATTTCTTTGTTGGGATTTTTTGATAAAAAACGTTCTTGCTAAGGACCACTTTCGACACCAGTTTTGAAGTCGAGACGTCATTTTGTAAATGGCAGTCAACAAACAATTTTCAACATCGGTTTTGAAGTCGCAACATCAATATCTACTTGGAAATCAAATTTCATTGAAATCGGACAATGTTGAATTTTCCCGCTATTTTAAAAATGGCGGTCAACAAACAATTTTGAACACCGGATTTGAAGTCGCAACATCAATATCTATTTGGAAACCAAATTTCATTGAAATCGGACAATGTTGAATTTTCCCGCCTTTTTGGTAGCCATTTTAAATATGGTGGTCAACTAACAATTTTTAACATCAGTTTTGAAGTTGCCACATCAAGACCTATTTGGAAACCAATTGTCACTGAAATCAGACAATGTTGAATTTTCGCGCCTTTTTTGGCGGCCATTTTGAAAATGGCGGTCAAGGAACAATTTTCAACACCAGTTTTGAACTCGCAACATTAAGATCTATTTGAAAACCAAATGTCATTGAAATCAGACAATGTTGAATTTTCCCGCCTTTTTTGGCGACAATTTTGAAAATGGCGGTCAACGAACAATTTTAACTTTGGTTTTGAAGTCGCAACATCAATATCTACTTGGAAACCAAATTTCATTGAAATCAGACAATGTTGAATTTTCCCGCCTTTTTTGGCGGCCATTCTGAAAATGGCCATCAAGGAACAATTTTCAACACCAGTTTTGAACTCGCAACATCAAGATCTATTTGGAAACTAAATTTCATTGAAATCGGACAATGTTGAATTTTCCCGCCTTTTTTTCGCGGCCATTTTGAAAATGGTGGTCAAGGAACAATTTTCAACATCACTTTTGAAGTCGCCACAGCATGGCAAATATTTCATCAATTTACACTTAACCTTCATCTTCTATAGTTTTGGAAATAATAGATGAAAAATACGAAAATTAAAAAAATTCAGTGAAAAAAGGGCAATAACTCCTACAAGGGTTTATGGATTTTCTTCAAAATTTCAGGGTGGGTAGATCTTGATATGCTGAACATTTTTGCAATTACACTTGACCTCTATCTGTTACACTTTTTGAAATAAAAAATAAAAAATGCAAAAATTTTGAAAATTTAACGAGATGGGTAGATCTCATCATGCTGATCATTTTTAGCCCATGTCAGATTTTTGATATCTGTAATGGTTTTCGAGTTATTGGCCAAAAACTGCAATTTACCCCCTATGTTCTATTTTTAGCAACGGCGGCCATGTTGTTTGACCTACCGCCTAATCGAACACAATTTTGAGAAGCCATACTCTGGTTATGATTCAGGCCAAGTTTGGTTACATTTGGCCCAGTGGTTTCAGAGGAGAAGATTTTTGAAATTGTTGACGGACGGACGGACGATGGACGCATTTAGGCCAGGTGAGCTAAAAAAAACTTCAACCTAAGGGTAAACCTCATACTACCCCCTTTTTTCCATGATCAGTGAAGCATGAAGTTGGTAGCCGGGATAAATTTTTATTATGATTTTTGTTTAATTTATCTAATGTGTATTTATACAAAGTTTCAGGATAATAGCATACATCCTTCACAGAAAAAACCTAAGGGTAAACTTACTTGGGACGGAGGACGGACGGACGAACGGACGGACGGACGAACGGACAGACGGACACACCCGAACACTATATGCCCCCTACTATCGTAGGCGGGGCATAAAAATCACAAACTTTGAAGTGGATCACCAATGGGCTATTGTGACCAAGTTTAATTTGTTCAGTAGTTTCAAAGGAAAAGATCTTTGAATGCATTTCCCATAGGGTCCCTATGTTAAACTGTTCCCGGCTGGCGGCCATCTTGGATGAGATACAAACTTGCTGGACATGTGTAGAAATTGTAGTCCTTGATAAGCTTAACAGTTTTGCAATTCAAACTAAACCACTGTCTCAAATAATTTTTGAGATAAAAGTAATAACATGTAAAAATCGTGAAAATTCAAAGAAAAACGGGTTATAACTCCTATATGGGTCGTCAGATTTTCTTCTAAATTGCAAGACATATAGATCTTATTATGCTGACCATTTTTGTAGTAAAAACTTAACCTCTATCTTCTATCATTTTCAATATACAAGACAAAAAGTAAAAAAAAAATTAAAAAAAAAAACAGAAATTTTGAAGAAAAGGGGCAATAATTCCAAGACGGGTTTAGGAAATTCTCCAAAATTGCAGGTAGATCTCATCATGCTGATCATTTTTTTTCATTGCATGTTTTATTTTAAATATCTGTAACAGTTTTCGAGTTATTTGCAAAAAACAGCAATTTACCCCCATGTTCTATTTTTAGTAACAGCAGCCATGATCTTTGGTCTACGAACATAAAAATCACAAACTTGAAAGTGCATACCCCGGTGATAATTACGGCAAAGTTTGGTAAGTATTGGCCCAGTAGTTTCAGAGGAGAAGATCTTTGAAAAAAAGTTAATGGAAGGATAGACAGACGGACGACGAACGCCAAGTGATGGCAAAAGCTCACATGGCTCACATGAAAATCAGGACAAAGTAGTAAATATGTCAATTAAAACCATTGCAGCCATACCCCCTACTCATTCAACCCTGAAACAATATAGCAAGTGCAAATTAAGGTAGGTGTGGAAAATCAAATTACAGGTATGACCACAATGATTCAATATCCTCATTAAATACTTTTTCACAAGAGTTCCAATAAAAATATTCTGTCAAAATCAGAAAAAAAATAAATTCTCCTTTTTTTGGTCTCTTTGGCATTTTACACAAAAATCAAACGCTTTAGAGACTTCTCAAGAGGATTACATTGATAAGGCATTTCTCTCCCACAGCTTGATTTCACAATATCTACCCTTTGAATTATATCTTTGAAAAATTGTCCAAGTCTAAAAGATGATTGCAGATTGAATCAACAAAACGTCAATGTCAAATATCTCCCCTTTACAGTGTCAAATACTTTTTAAAATTCCTTCATGCACATCTCCATACAGTGTCTTTCCTTTGTGTAAAGTTTCATAAAAAATTCTTCTGTGGTTTAAGGGGAGATGTGAATGTGAGATAATAATTGCAGAACCAATCAAAGAAAAGTCAAAGTCAAATTACCTCTCCTTCGTGGAAAGATTCATCAAAATCCTTCAAGTGGTTTAAGAGAAGTTGCACTTACAAGATAATCTGTGTAGATGAAATCAATGAAAATTCAAAGCTGCATTATCTCCCCTTCCTCGTTTCAGGAAATAACTAGAGCTGTCCCCAATGACAGCAAAGTTATACCCCCCACTAATTGAACCCTGAATCAATATGGCAAGTGTTAATTTAAGTCTGTGTTGGACACAATACAAGTATGGACACAATGATACACCTCTCCCTTTTTTCCAGAAAATATTGAAAGACAAATTATCTCCCCTTCAAAATTACAGACAGAAACTATGTAATTTCATGCACATCTTCAGGTGGTATACTACAACTGTGTAACATTTCATCAATATCCAAGTACCTGTTTAAGAGAACATGTGCTGACAAGGTTCACCCCCCCC